>QVOA01009325.1:0-56557 GCA_014825685.1 Pseudomyrmex cubaensis | reverse complement strand
AAAAAAAAAAAAAAAAAAAAAAAAAATATACAGAGATATAGATAGATTTGCCATGTGCGCGTATCGTGTAATCAATAGAGGCCGGATATAAATTTCGCGCGAATGGGAAAAAATGTAATGAAAATACTGCACGTTTGGGAAAAACAAAATGCAGGCATAATGTTGTACTTCAACTGCAGTTATTTTCGACGCAAAATATATTGCTTCCCCGATAAAACAGGAGAAACGTTCGCATATTGAGTTTTGAAACTCATTATATCGAATAAACCGCACAATTGTCTCTTCATTCTTTCTGAGGGTTTGAAAAAGTATAGGAAAGACGATCTTTTCGTCCCGAAAATTGGTAACAGTCACTCTGTTCCGAGCACGGAGTCGCGGCAATTTAAGAGAGAAACAATAAAGATAGGGTTTCACCGAGTCATTACATCATCATTACGCTTGGCAGGTGGCGTATCACCCGCACACACGTCGGGGTTCACCTCTCTTCCTGTGTGATCTTCGCATTAAACCGTGAAATACACACGTTAAACGCACCTGTGCTCCAAGCGTGTCCGTCTAATGCGAGCCGGCAACTTTCAGGAAATTGCCTTTGGGACTAGTTTAACTTAACCGAAAACCTGCCCGAGCGTGTCGCAATGGTCGATCGATCGTTGTAAACCTGTTTCTACGCGGATGAACGGAAAAATTTCTCCGCCTCGGAGGCATATCGGGTTAAAGTCATATTTGATATACTATTTTTGTAGCGAGCGTTTCACGTCGCTGTGTTTGAAAAGTGAACACATGTCGCATGTTATTAAATATATCTCTTTGAGAAGTTGCGACAATTATTGTAAAAATTATTGTAAAACAGAGATAGTCGTGAAAAAACTTTCCCTAAGGATAATAATTTTTTATAAACAAAATTAAATTTACATATATTGTCTCTGTCATTGATATTAATTACGTGACATTAAGCTGTCTCTTTCTTCAAAGTATCTACGAATTAAAGCAGAAAACATTTTATTTTATTTATTATATTACATAGAAGAGAGAAATGATAAAACTGTGTAGGTGTATTGTGTATTCTGTATAACACGCATTTCTCGTTGTCCGCGCGCATGCAAAGTAGATAGTATCTAAACAAAGATTTACTTCACGCTGTTCTCCCAAGTGCTTATTTGACTTCCGCGTCACGTACAGCTGCTTTGTCAGTTAAATCGAGATGTATAAGAAACAAACACTAATATTCAGATAAGTCGGCAATTTCTCACAAATGTTTTCAGTCGTAATTTATGGAAAACAATCAAAGTAAAAATACTAATAATGTTTTTATTAGCAATCGTGCTAATATTGCTAATTTTTTTTTTTTTTTTTTTAGTTTTTATTACGTTTCCTTATGTAAGCGCTTATGGAAGAGCATGTATAATTCGCAATCTAACTTAACAGCAAATTTCAAATTAGAAATTCATAAAAAAAATTTAAAAGTATTCGAACAAAATTGCATTTAACTAATAGAAATGTTTTTTCTCCTGCTAGAAATGTGTAATTTGTCGCGCGCAGTACGCAACAGTTGCAATAAAATGAAGGATAAGCCAAAAGTCGCTTGAGCAAAAGCGTGTGTACTTGCAACTTGGTAAAAGGCCACTCGCAATAAAGAGACATTTCATTACTTCACCGGGGACCCGAGTATAACAGTATTTCGCAAATGATCCGAGTAGCGTGAAACGTTGCGAGATAGCTACTTCGCGCGCGAGAAGCAGATTCGCGCGCCATTCGGTGTAACAGGTTTAAAGTTGTCGCCATTAACCGAAGTAGTTTGTAACATTCCCACGTTTGACCCGCGGGTATGCACGACGACGACGACGACGACGACGTGCGCGTGGATAATACAGCGGTAGTCGTCGACTTATTTCGACTATTTCCGCGATGCGCGCGACGTGTCCCGCCGTGACTATGTTACGAGTGACACATAAGTATGTTAGCGAACGCAACGATAAGCCGAGAAAACGGCCGGGAAGAGCGAGAGAGAATTCTCGGTGCCCCGCTCGCCGCGCCGGCTCGCTCGCTCGCTCGCGCGGTTTCTCAAGCGCGAGGCGAGTGCTATATTTACGAGTGTTGTGGAACACGCGGAGGCCGCGCCGGGGACGATTCGACCGCCTGATTTATAATATCGCCGGGGAAGATGCGCAAACACACGACCCGGCGCGAGATATGACCGGGAAGAACGTGCGGAACTTCATTCTCGCTTCATTCGCGGGAAAAACACAGTTCGCGCGCGGTCAGAAGCGCGAACTTTTACCAGCGAACTGGTTGGCCGCCGCGCTTATCACGACGGAGCGCGACTTTCCGCGATCTCGCGAATATCGCGGCGCATACGCGACGAGTCTCGAGACAGAGAGAGCGGACGATATGCAAAAAGAACCCGTATATCTGGGAATCCCTAATGCGAGATGTGCCGTTGCGTAGACCGGGCCTGCCGGACAATCGCATTTTCGCGCAACTATGCGCGCAAATCCGGGTCGCTCGGTACGTTTCCCGCGTGTCGAGTTCCGTGCAATCCTGACGATCGAGGTACAAGAATCTCGTCTGACCGTGACTGGTCGCGTAACATTCCTTCGCGCCAACTAATCGAGAGATTTGCGTCCGCTCGTCGCGTCACGGAAAATATAGGTACACAACCGAACGATACGAATCTAGATCTTATATCTTTCGAAAGTGACGACATTCACGCCTAAGTCGCTCTTCCTTCACCTTATACCTTCGGATAGGAAAATGCGAAACGAGAAATCAATCGGTCAAAACGCGACGAAAATTTTCCGCACGCGGGAGTATCAATTTTCGCGCTCTCGAGCTGACGTTATTACTGCGAAACCTGAAACGGTGTGACAACGTGCTGACGCGATAGCGGCGCTTCACATTGCGGAATCCTCAACGCGCTGAATATGGATGACTATTCTCCCGGTCGGCGCGAGGCAGCTATTTGTGGTACATTGAGCTGTCACATAGCATGCGGAATTACGGGGCGGGGAGAGGAAGGGAGGACTTCCAATGATAACCCGTTAAACGAACGTACGGATGGACGAAGCGGCTAACAGACACGCGATGATAGTCGCACTCCATGTCCACGGCGTCTGGTATCTTTCATCAAAAGAGAGAGAGAGAGGAGAGAGACGCGTGTTGACGATAAACAAGAGTCGAGCGCGAATCGCACTATTTGCCTCGTTTATTGCATCATAGAAGATGTACGTAAAGAGAAAAATTGTATAAATTTTTATCCGTCTTAATTAAGAGAAAATTAAAAGGGAAAGTGTTACTGCATATTCGAATTTCACTTCGCAATTTCACTCCAGAAAATCTGGCCCAATTAGTCCCATCGTTCGTTCTCGCCTCGTACCTATCGTTTCCAGTCGCTTCGCACGCGATGTCGAGCCGAGTAAATAGTTTACGAGTTTGATCATGCACGATGTTGAACGAGATGATATTAGAAGATACGGCGGGAGATTACATTGCGAGAAATTCACATTTACGAGCGTAGAACACACGTGTATATAAATCTGAAGAGAAAACGCGCGAATAATCGCTATATACGGCGAGTATCATTTGCGTGTGCGGGTTAATAACCCGGGTTTTGCGCGCGGAACTTATCGGCGGAATCGTGAATCATTTCGAAGCAACCTGCCGTCGGTGGCGAATAAGGCATTGGCGGCAGCGCGTCCCGTTTTGTGCCCACGCTCGAGGAATGCGTCACCAACGCGCGGCGCCGCCGCCGCCACCTCGTCCCACATACAGAACGGTGCATATCGCTGTACCGTTCGTCGATCCCGAGGCTCGGAATCGTCAAACAAGTGGCATATCCGAGTCGCGGGAGATACACACGCGACGGATTAAATGATTATTTCGCTGTTACCTGCCGACAAACCGTGTTCTGCCAGTTAGCCAGTTGGCCCGATGTAACGTCCGGGGGTTTAATAAATCACGCGCGCGTGATTCCGAGTGTAACCGCGATTTTGCAGGACAAATAGAAAGCCACCTTCGCGCGCGATAATAAGCGGAGAGAAATTTCCACTGGTGGAAATGACGTATGAATTTATATAATAACTGTGTGCAATACGGCGAGCGAAGAACGTGTATTCTTAGGATCGGATTTTGCGTGAACAATTCGCGAAAGTTCGCGAGTCAATTGTGCGAGGAGTATTTCAATTAATGATCGGTTTGAATACGCATGTATAATTTCCAATTTACGAAAGAAATGGAGAAACGTGAATATACGAAAACGTGAATATACACGAACAGTTGAGCGCAATCAAGTTTCTACGAAAGGCTTTTCTTCGCGCAACTGTAATGCCGCAGTAACCTCTTCTTCCGACGCTGCGATGATCACTTGTGTTTGATTTACACGGTAGATTTACACGAGAGTTAATTTACACCTACAAGAAAGCACCGCGGCGCACGAAGTGTATCATGTGTAACCAGCGAGTGTTTCGCAACTGAATTAACGGTTATAGCGTTATTGCGTGTAGCAGCTCTTTGCGATGCGCTTAAATTAAAATCCCTTACGCCGAATAAACATATGGCTTTGCTTATTATCACGAGCGTGAGAATCGCGCATCCTCCTTTCCGCGCAAATGTTACCCGTCATGTTGCGCGACCTGAAGTAGGCTAATTTCGCGCAAAGTCCAGACATCCGGAATTGAAAAGTCTCGGCATATTACGCGCTTATCTCCCTCACAAGAAGATGCACTTTCTTTAAGCCGCCGAGACACTGTTCTAGAAAAATTCGAGAAACTATCTAAGAAGTTAAAAGATAAAACTCATCTCTCTCTCGACGCTTCTCGAAGCGCAGTAAAAATAATTTTAACTCGAAATCTCTCGAAATTTATCCGAGAGCTCATAAGATTTCTCATCCGTCAGAAAAATCGAATTTGTTAAAAAAAAAAAAAAAACCGAGATAATTGCCAAACGAAATAATTCCTCGAATCATCCCCATCAGTTATACTTCGCTCGAAAGGTTCGATAAATCTTTAACGCGAGTTCTTGTTCAGTCGGGCACAAAATTAGCAGGTACGATCGCTAAATAATTAAATCGAAGGAGACCTAAGAGAAAAGGAAAATGGGTCATGCCGCCGGTATTTCTCGGTCGAACACGTCGCGCGCTTTTTTGGGTGACGTACTAGGCGACGCACGATCGGATACCGTTGCCAGACAAAGTAGCTTAATTTTTGATCGTGGCATGCATGATGAGAACGCGGCCCCGTTTCCAAAAGGGAACACCTCGCACGTTACACGTGCCGGGACCGCGTCACGCGCGTGCGACGCGAAATGACTACAGAAGATGAACGCGTAATAGAAAGCAGATACGTATGCGCGGTCTCTTTTGCCAGCGCGCAGATATTAAGGATCTTAATGGACGACCATTAATTATCGTCCAGTCTCGACCGCGAGAAACCGTACACAGTCCGGTAGTCGAGCATCCATCTTCGAGGATTTCTCTCCCACACACGAGGAGGTCAACCTCGATCGGACACGGGAAAAAGCGCGCGCGGGGAGATCGGCGTGCGCGGATCGAAAGAGTTTATTGCACGTATCGCGGGAATACAGTGTATCGCGGTGTACCGCACGTTCCCGGAACAATCGCTCCTGTATCGCGAACACTCGCGGACGTGTACAATTATCCCCTCGAGCCTCGCCTCGCGGCTCAATTAAGCATCTCCGTCTGCGGGGATTTATTCTCTCCGATTTCACGGTTCGTCGTGTATATATATATATCTCGCGATAAGCGTCGAATCGTATTTTTGCACGTTTTTCCGCGACGCACCACTTCCACTTCCGCGTCATAACGCTTGAGTCGTTAAATTTAATGACCACTTTTTCGGAGATCATTCTTTGTTGTAAACAGACGTTTTTCTCGCTTACACACACCGTCTATAATGTTATCGCTCTTTTTAACATAATGTCTAATATAAACCGCGAGTAACTCGGGTGGAATACGCGCCCGGAGGCGACGTGTTCTTCCATGAAAACCAGAACGACGGCAATAGGACGCGCGCCGATGGTGGAATAGAACACGAACTCGTCTTCCGACTTTGGTAGATTCGCAGATTGTCTCGACGGAAACGCTCGCCGAAGGCAGGCATTCCGATGTTCGCGCCGAACGAGAGGAACTCGCGCGCGGCACCTTCCCGAGACAGCGGGCCGCAGAATATACAGCGGAAGAGAGAAAGAGGAAGGAAAAAAGAGAGGGAGAGAAGGAGGTCGTTGCCCCAGGAAAATCTCGCAAGTCGCAAATCCTTCCGTGCGGCCGAGAAGCGACGTCCGGTCGGCGTGAAACGTCGTTAATCACGGCGGGGATTCGGTATCGAGTTTCATCCCCCGCCGGCGGCTCTGAGACGGCAAGTTATTTCTCTCTCTGTCTTTCGCTCTGTCTCTCTTGCCCGTGAGACGACGCGTATATATCCTACGCGTTTGAGACGTGCACGCGTGTCAGGAGCGCCGTATCGGCACCTGACGACGTCGACCTCCGCGCGAGGAGGCGCGACCTTCGCGTACATATCCCGGCCTTGGCGTCCGTAAGCAAAGATTTACCTCGTGTTATAATTGAAGCGCGATATCGCAGCCGTCAGTCGGTTCTGCCGCGCGCGATCGAAGTATATCGCGAGCGCTGCGATTCCGCTCGAGCGAAACGAGATTTAAAAAAAACGCGGATCCGCGTTTGCCCCTCACGAGCTTCGCTCGCACGTATCCAATTTCTTCGTGCCACGTCGAGAAATAAGAAGGAATTATGAGAAGCATCAAAGTTTAAGCCGCGAAATAATCGCCGCGTTACCGTTTTGCAAATAATGAGTCTTGTATTTTCATTATCGTGTTTCGACGCGTTACGACAACATTTATATTCCAGAGGAGAGATTATGGGAATAAAAGCGCAATTGGATGTGTATGGCAGATATGGGATTTCTCCGTGGGTTTTTTTTCGACGGACGAGAAGACACACGAACGACGGATTCCGTGTAAAATGGAATTGTGAAAGCGCGCGATTAGGATGTCGTGTAATAAAACGAGAAATTAATCTCTAGCCATCCTGTCTATAACGATCTTGAATGCGAAATTATTAAATAGCATGAGATGACGTTTTAATTGTTTCTTTTTCCATACGTGCATACTTTTTTCCATACATTTTGGTTTCGCTATATAAAAGTTGATTACTACAAATCTGAAAGGATTAGCAAAAAATGTACACATATATACAATATTATTGCTTCGTGTGATATATCATTACAGTTCGCGAAAGTTTTTGAGCAAACAGATCGAGATTTTATCGATAGTAAACAGCTGTCAATATACGAAACGTCTCAAGCAATTTCTGCGTTAATTCCCCGGCCGATTTATTCGATTTTCATCGGGTGCGGATTAATAATATCGATGTAATGCGAGAACGAGGTTTCATGCAGCGAGCAACTTGTATCACGTGGAAAACGCGACCGGAATTTCATGTGCGACGAGTCGCGCGCGCGCACACACCCGATAAAACTGTACCCGATACTTTTGTTGCTCGCGTCGATTTTTCCGTCGGATTTAATTGCGATTACAGTTGCGCGCGATCCCAAGCCATGCATGCGCGTCCGTCCGCGTTTCTCTTGGCACGACCGGCATCTTTCGTCAGGTACCGGTTTCGTATCCGGAGCAACCGTCGTCGTGATAAACGTCGACTGTTTACGCCAATAGTTTGATATGCCGGACCCGCTCTGCTTAGCAGTCGGTTATAATATCGCGTATAGCCGATCTTTCAAGAGATCAAAAACAAGATTGCGCTTCGCTGAGCCCGCAACATACACATGTTTGTCGGTAGGTGTCCTTCGATATCTGGAACTTCACTTCGAGATCTGCGCCAGATACCCCGCGACTCGCAGGAGGATACAAATGATAATGCATATTCACGAGATGCCGGATGATACACCGGGCGCGTATTTGTCAGTGTTACGTCCCCACGTGGGTAAGCGGTGCATCTGCTGGCATCAATTACTCCAGCTTCCTTCGTACACTTCCGAGAAGTATATAGAGCGGAACATGAAAGCGCTACTTACGGTTATCGATAGAGAGCAGTTATGTTTATGACACGTATAAAAAGTATATTTTATTTACACCGTCAAAATTTTTTTGCGTGATACATTTTATGTGAATTATTTTTATTTACCGTAGGCGTGTTTTTATTAGATTGCTCTTTAACGCGCTCTCTTAGAAGAAAACTGATTTCACCTATCATCGCGTTTGCCAGCGGCTACGTGGTGCGTTGTTGATGCTCACGTTGCTTTGCCATCGCGCGAGGCGTGTTTGCTTCTGACAGCTTTTATGCGCGGCGTAGAGATACAGGGGGAACATGCAGTTCCTTTCTACACGATGCAGCTTCGCTTCCGACGAATTATTTAAAGTTAATTTTTTTTCGCAGCGAGAGAAAAATATCGAATGATATTCTTCTTCACTTTTACTCCACTTGTAGGAAGGCACGCGCGAGTTACTTTTCGCATGGCAAACTTATATCCGGCGATAATCAACGGCGCTGACTAAAACCGAAGTTTTGCCGCGAGGATACGAAAAGCCAAGTTTCCTCTATCTCTGAAGTACATGAAATTTGAAGGTTTCTCCCGTTGAATAGGCGTCTAATTGGCTCTAATAGCGAGTGCAGTTTCTCTCTCCCGCAAATTCAAACTCCCGCTGCCATTTTTGGCCGCGGCTGTGCTCCAATACTCGGTTATGGAGTGAGAGAGCGGAAAGTTCCCTGTCCGTCATCAATTATTTCCAAACTCGAGGGCGGCATTCACGGAGACGATTATAGCGGCTCTAATGCGGCAACGGAGAGAGAGTCCAAGTGGCTCTTCTGACTGAACGAACGTCCAATCGATCGGGAAAACGAAAACGAGGTGTGTACAGCCGCTTCCGTAAAAGCGCGAAGGCACTTTCGCTCGGATGCATGGCGAATGCGCACGATTCGGACACGTGTGTGAGATTCCAACACGTACGAAACGTATACACTTTGCACCGTGCATTTACGTCTCGCTGAGTGGACGACTTAATCCGGGACGGATTAGCGGCCCGTCCTGATACCAGTCGGTTCGTTTTACTGCGAATTTTCGGACGCGGTATCAGCGCACAAAGTCGCTTAATTTGCAACTGATCTTGACACGAACGCGCGCTCCCTGCGGGATTCTCGTCATGCATATGCATATACATATGTGTGTGTATATATATAGTATATACACACATATATATGTACATATACACGCCATTTACTCTGTCGATTAATGCTGCATGGGCCGCGCGCTTTTCGCGGTAAAAGCGGATCTTTCTTAATCTCTTCTCTCCGGTGTCTTTCGCTATCTCTCGCAAGCTTCTCTCACTTTTCCGACTTTATTCCGCCGACCCCGTTATCCTCTGCATCCCCCGTCGGCGTATACAGAGCATTTCCGTGAGTCGCGTATAATTCCTCTTCAGGAATTACGCGAACTCTTAACAGAATTTAGATAAGAGGTTATGGGTTGCAACGTTTCGGATTTAAACGTTGAAGATCCCGGGACGGTGAGAAAACTCACAAAGTAAATTTCCCGTGAGAAAATAAAAAGGCAAAATTTACATCTAAATACATAATTACTTTTACATTACACACGAACGAAGTGTAACTTCATCTTGAATATATTTAGAATTTCCATAATTATTCTCCTCGAGAACAGTTAGTTTCTTCGGTATGGCGGTTTGCGGTTCTCGGAGTAAGCGCGAATTCTAGTACGTACATACGTCCTATATACGCGCGCATGTGTGTCGTCGGATTTGAGTTGGGAAGCTGACGACTACGCCCCGAAGACACCGCCGCGTGGCAGACAGGCAGTCAGACAGCGCGGTAATAAATTGCTACCGTATTAACGACGTTCCGGCACAACGACGACGACCGGGGTTAGGTCGTGACATCCTTTCCCCGGCTCGTGCGCACGCCGCATCTCCTTGTCCCGCGGTCGTGCCTCCCGGTCGAGTCGCGAAATGATGATCAAAAGCATCCCCCCCGATATATTGATTTCGGTAATTTTGCTTCGTTAATTGCGTTATTATTTCTGTCGAACAAATGCGCTCGTGCCACTTCGGTGACACGGTAACGCGCGCACGAGTTTAACCGCTAGTGAAATTATCGCGCAACTCTTTCCCACGTTTGCGTTTGTGATCAACGCGATAATATTAATAACATTGATATTTGCATCGATGTTATTTTTCCGGCATTACGTCGGGATAATTTCTGATAAGAGAAACACGCGAGTTTAATTGACGTTTTAATTAAATATTTTTCTTTTTTCTTATCGACAAATTCCTGTCAGATTTTTCTCTATCATACGAATTGTAAACGTCGTCACATGAATAGACGCTTGTAATTATCACGTGGCGTTAGACACACGTGTGAACACGAACACGTACAGTCCGCGGAGCAGATCGATGCTGTATATTTCCAAGGTGCGGTTGCGTGGGAAGAGCCGAGCGTGGTATAGAGCGGCGGGTTCACTAGAGACAATCTACTAGGTTACAAGTTCTCGTGCCGATAGAACGTTTAGAAAAATGATTTGATTCCTGGTAGGGGCCCTCGGGTGCGCGTGATTTGTGTTCGAGCCTGACGCCATTTGTCATTGCCGGCACCGTTACGTCCCACAGGGCCCCTCGGGACTCGAGGTCGAAAAGCCGAAGTTAAATTTAACAAGCTTAACCGATAACTCCCGCACCGATCGGCACGGATCGTTCTCTCCGCGCGCACACACATCCTCCCTTCCTCTATCTCTATCGCTAATACACACGGACGCATCTATGCGGCTATGTTCTACGTGGCGGCAATGTCGAAATCGGCGCGGCCTATATTCGCGTGCATCAGCCAATCGCGGATATATATGCACCGCAGAGATTTGGAAATAGTGATCTCGCGTGTCAGTCAGCATATTAAATCGCGGGGATTCGTGTGTTTCGTTCCCGGGCGGCTCGTCGGATTCGCCTCGCGACGCCTGCTCGCTCGCTCGCTCGTGTCGGCCCCACGGGCATCCCCGGTTCGTGTCGGGATTCGAGGGAACATGCGGAACGCGCACGACAGGCCAATTCTATAATTCCGTACGAAAGCCGTCCCGTCGCGCAAAACGCCGCGATATTAACGGCGGTTATTTTTCACGAGCCGATTGTGTCGGCACTGTGACCCACTATTACCGCGCGCGGCGCTATTCATTACCCGGCGCGGCTAAAAATGTATTGTGTTACGCGTTGTGATTCATCGCGCCGGGCGATTCCGGTTGAACAAGCGTTGTCCCATCTGTTAACAATAAATATCCAATTTCAAGTTAGAATGATATATAAGACGTTTCAACGTCGCGTTTTTAGCGGCGCTGTCGCGGCGTCGCGTAATAAGATCATTTATTAAGGAAAATTGGCTGTTGGGATATTCGTCGTCATCTTCGCCGTCGTCGTCGTCGTCGTCGTCGTCGTCGTCGTCGTGGTCTTGCACTCGTCACGTCTCCGCCGGCACGAAGGACGATGCGTTATCCCGCGCGACATTCCGAGACGGAAGAACGAACGAAAGGATCCACGGAAAACGTCGCTCGCATCTCGCGTTAATATTATCCGCGCGAATGACGAGACGGATAGCGTACACGGTATCATTTTTCACGAGACCGCCTCACCTCGGAAACGAGTAGATTTGTTAGACAGCTCGATGCGACCTGGCGAGTCGCTTGTCGATACGTTGTCTTCGAAATAAAGCGTCGTCGAAAAGTTGCGTCGAGTCGCGCTGAGCGAGGAGCTTGATCTTCTCGCTGCTGTTTCCAACTCGTTCGACGTGTCATTTAACGTGATTCTTCATTGCCGATTCGCGCGGAATATCGACATGCGAAGCCGCTCGTGTTTTGTATGTTACGTACATATCTATCGGCAAAGTTGTTTCTTCTTCGTTATATTACTTTTGCGCGAGACATCGCGCATAGCCGGCAGCCTGTTGTCCGGGCAAAAGTTTCGGTTTCTGATTACGGCGTCAGATCGTGCATCTCGATATCCACAGTAAATCGCTTCTAGGAGTTCCCGGGAGCGCAGACTATTCGTCATACTTGAGCTTCGTGGGGAAGCTTGACCCACTTGCGTCAGACGGTTACGAAACATTGGTAATCAATGCACTCAATGGAGTGTCAGGGAGCATTAGAGATAACTTCCGGAAGCGCAGAGATAATTAACGCCGACTGGAGGAGGAGTGTGATCGTTCCATATATACGCTTGGTTACATCGCATGCACGTGTACACGCCATGTGCTGGGGGATTTATATATTATTAGTGCGCGCTCACATGTTACTTGTGACAGGTTACGTTTGATTAAATAAACTCGATGCTTCGATCGTAACGCCATGACTGAAGTGCGCAATAAATTTTTTTTTTTTAAAGTACGAAAAAATTTCTATTATATAAAAAATTTCTATCGCGTCACGCTTTTATAAATCTGAAATATTTTTTTTTAAAACACATTGACAAAACGCGCAAAAACAATTAAATGATAGTATTTGTTTATTAAAATTTGAGAAATAAGCGAGTCTAATCAACTATTGTTTTTGCACTGTTTCATCACAAAATCATTTTTCTTTCTGGGATAATTTAATATTTACATTTCTTTTATGACGTTTTAATAAACATGTTTATAACAAAGTTTAATTAACATATATATAATGTGCATTTTAAAATTATCATATTTACATATATGGTTTAATAAACATGTGTGTTTATAACATATTAATAACATTTTAATAAGCAACGAGAGGTAAAACTTAGTAAACTCAACAAACATCAATCAAAAAATCATGACTTTTGCTACACACTTTTCGTGTAGCTGAATTTGATGCTGAGTAGTTCTGGTATTATATACTTTTTTTTAAATCTTGTTAGCAGGAAAAAATATACTTAAATTTCAAGTATATTTATTTAAAGATAGTTTTAGTCATAAAGATAAGAATATACAGAGACAGCCCAAAGTATATTGTCAAGGACGCGAACTGTGAAACCAGAGATGAAAGGAAAGAAACTTCGCAGTCGTCGTGAACGATCGGATTTAGCATATTTTCCCGACGCGCGCAGGGTAAAAATGATCATATCCATTTCACTAGGCATTTTATTCCCCTCATTTTTCGAGCTTTGTCCTCGCGGCAATGAACTTCATCCAGTTCCACCGCTTTAGTATTATCGTCAAATTTTATGGCAAAAAAACGCGAGTAGTTTTCGAAAGTTCCCTTCAGTTAGAAAAAAATCGAATTAATATCATAGATGTTATTTACCGCAGTCGAGTCGAATTAAAAAAATAGTCTCGTTTACATCTGAACGACCTGATATTAATCAGCAAGATTTTTTCGTGCATCTGAAATTATTTTGTTGCAACTATCGCGCGCGCAGACACGTTAACCAAAGCGAGAGTCATGGTTGTCGCTCGCAGGCGGGATCATAAAGCATCGCGTTATTGCTACGGAATATGAAATACGAGCTGCTTTCTCTCTTTCTCTCTCTCTCTCTCAGTCCGTCCGTCTGTGAAGTTGCGAATCGAAAATTCTTTTGTCGCCGGGAGCGGACGAATAAAGCGCCGTACGGGATCGATTTTACCTCGTGGAACATCGATAGAGATAGTGTGTGCGGGCAAAGGTTTTCCTCTTATGCCAAACTCGCTCCTGTGTGTCGGCACAAACACCGACGACGGACGGCGGAAAACAGAAGACGAGAATACGGCCAGTGATCTCAATACTTTCCCGGTGCGCGCTCCAGAGATTTATATTTATGGTTAAGGGTAAAGTGGGAGGAGAGGAAGAGAGAGAAAAGATCGAACGACAAGAGAGCGAGTAGATAGCTTCGGGGACTCCGGGCGAACGAAGAAAAAGGGCAAACGAGAGCGATACGTTGTGAGTGCATCCGCGCAAGTTCTTTCGTGCACGCGGCTCCGTGTGTCCCCTTCACCTTTTCCTCGGCTTCTCTCCCGGCATGCGGCCGCGCACTTTGTCACGGCCGCCGCAACCCCGGCAACTACGAAACGCAGAGGGAAGAAAGGGAGAAAACAAAGAAAGCCGCGAAAGATCATTATTAAGCAGTAATGAATAATACCGGAAAGGGATTCAAGCGTGTAAGACTACGACGCACGACCTCGCCGGGTATAATTCTCGGCGATGGCGTCATTAACTTTGCCGCTTGCGTTGCACACCGGCGGCGGCGGGAAGATGGAAGGCGGCGCGGTGTAGAGATCGCGCGAGCGAGGATGCATCGCACGGAGAGAGAGTGTACTCGCCGTGTACGCGATGCTCCTTTGCGGAAGGCTAAACGCGAGTTGTTACATCGTAATGTTACGTTGCAATAATGCCGGCATTATTTATTGATTTACACGGGCGCGCCGCGCGGCGGCGGATTGGTTGCCCCGTTATGTTCGCGGAAAGACGAACTATGGAAAACGCGCGCACGCAGAATTAATATTTTTGCTCCGACATCTCTAAACCATTTCCCGCCGACGTTAAAGTTTCGTTAGATGTAAATGCGGCTTTTCGCTGAGGCAAATTTTTTTTTTTTTTTTTCATGAAGCGTTGCGCGTATAAATCTGAATAAACTTTTAATATACGTTACAACATACACACAGCGTTTTGGTGGAGAAGGCCGTCGTTTCTCTTCTAATATTTAGTTGAATATCAATTTAAAATCAGGACTGGATCAGACACTCATATCTGCGATTTATTTTGCGGAGTTACTTTTTCATAGTTAGATTCGCACGGGCAGATTTTAGTTCGTACATATATTATAGTTCGCATGCTCTCGGGTTGTGCTTCGGCTCCTCTCACGATGATTCCATCCGCTTCCTGTAGATAACATTTGCTCTGCGCTAGTTAGTAATTTCTAGATACCCCGCCCTGTGCGCAGAGTTCACGACGAACATACCTCCTGCTTCTCTACTCGGTCCTACACCGCGGTCCCGTAATGCGGGATTATCTATCGATTTATTTGGAGCATGAAGGAGGTGTAGGAGGAAGGGCCGAGCACGTAGAACGGGCGGTCGACGTAGTTTCGAAGTACGATGCACGAGACCGGGCACCTTGTCGCCTTGCATGCGAGATACGAAATTATCGCGACGATTCGGAACAGTTAGGTTCATCTACCGGTTGGGAATGGCGCGCGTTGCGCCAAGCCGTCGGCGAGATCGAGCGAGAGGGAGAGAAGTAAAGAAAACGGAACTGCTTCGCGGAGCAAATGTATGCGCACTCGCGAAGATAACGCGAGGCCGGACTTCTTCTTTCTCGTTCCCTTCCTCTCGCGCGTCCTTCCGCATCGTCCGTCTCCCCGCATCTCTCTCTTTTTCATTTTCTCCTCCTATTCGCATTAACGTTGCTGATGCGGTCTCGAGAGCCGAGAGACTAGAGGTTAACTCTCGTGTCCATCTTCGGTCTGCACGACGGATAATTCAGCGTGCCTTAACCGGCCCGCGGAAGAAACGACGCAGCGTGTAAATCGTTTCAGGAAGATGAAGCATCGCGTCTGTTTGTCCCAGGACTATTTCCGCCGCGTGCCTTCCTACACACCGCAAACCTCTCGCGTGATCCTGTTTGCGTATGATCGCGGGAGAAATCCCTTTCGCAAACAGCGAGTAAGAAAGAAGGATATATTATCGGTGGTGATATAGGTACGCGCGTTGTAGAATGTCATGAATTTCGCTGGTCACGTGCCGAGAGACGGAAATACTTTCACTCGCATTGCTATAGAATACCTTTGGAACGTTTTACAACAGTTCTTCTCAGATTACAGGTTTGATTTTCTCTCGATAAAAGACCTCTCCTTTATCTCCACGCGCGCGTCAAACGATTATTTAAAAATACAATATTCTCTTTAAACGGCGGTAAATTAAAAGTTTCTCGATTTATACCGAGCCATATTTTTTTCCGAACCATTGTGTGACTCGCAGACAATAATTTTATGATAAATGACGATACGAAGCGGGAATCCGGCCTGTACTATTCTTCATTCGCGTTCTATTGATCAATCAGTATGTTTCAGACGTTCAATCTGTCGACACGTTCAAGGTCGCGGGATAATAAATCGCATAAGACGCGACGGGATTAATCACGGACGCGTATATAAATAGCCGAGAAAGATTTTAATTCCGTTCCACCATGTTGAATTTGATTAGCACGCGGCGATAAAGAGCTCGTAAACTGCTGCGCCTTTCGCGCCATTGAACAAAGCGTGTTAACATTCTCTTCCTCTTGAAAGGCTGCAAAGAGGTCGGGGACCACGCTCCGGCTTTGTCTCTAGAGACAAGTCAGAATGATATAATGAGACTACAAGGGGGAGGGAGAGGGAACGTGAGGGGACAAGAGGTGGACGGCAGCAGGACGTCGGTGTTTGTCCCGTAGGACAAGTGTAGTGGCCGTATCATCGCCGCGGCTGACGCTCACTCGTGACGAACAACAGGAAAGTAAACTACTAAACAGGCCACGCTCGAAGAGAGATCCGGAAAATCCTTCTTTCTTCCGTGTATTTCCCACGTTTTCGATGCATGGCTGCTCTCTGGAGCATGCGCTTGTCCATACACCGCCTCTATCTAGTTCCCGGCTCCTTCGTCTTCGTTCGCTATTCCTCCGCTACAATTCCACGTCCATTATAGTTCTCCCGCGTTATCTCCCCCGTTTTAGCTTGCCCGTTTCACAGTCGGTTCCGTACAAAAGTCAATATTTGTTCACGTCGGTCGAGATACCGCCCGCGATTTTGTTCATGAAGACCTTTTCGGATAAATGCGCAGCTGTCATGCCGAATTTCCGTACCGTTTTATCGCGGCGGAAGGAGCGTGATATGATAAAAGCTGAAAACAAAACTTTGTTCGACGCATGTGCGATAAATAATATTGATATTAATGTCTCGAAACAAAAACCAAATCTAAAAGTTACCGAAATTTCACTTTTTATACAAAAAACGTGACAACAAAATAGAATTCAGTTCTCATCTTATTTCTTCTAATATTCATTTGTAATATTTCTGAAATACTGTGTGACGTGTATTATTAGCTTATTTACGCAAGATACAAACCGAGAATATTTTTTCTCGGCACGACGAGAAGCAACTCGCAAGAAGCTGCGTTTGAAGAACGGGATAGCTCATTTCATTCGTGACTCTCATTATGAACAAAAACTGATTTGTCGACCGGCACGACACAGAGATAGGGCGAGAGGGGCCGAACAGGCGAATACGAGTCTTATCGATCGCGTTATTGTACGAACCGAGAATAAAACCGATTTACTGTTATTTCAAGACCACCCCGACACGATCTCGTATGCCGGGGATAGAGACACGAGGGAGGGAGAGAGAGAGAAACGAGTGGCTGTATCTCTTGCATCTTGAGCTCGGCATTCCTGGATAAGACCCGCATTAAATCTCGTCCGCGGATTCGTCCGGTCGCCATTCTTGCTCTTAATACCCGATCCCGTAGCCCGGCGCTAGTCCCGTATAGAAGGTTCGCGACCTACCGTGGGCCGCCCGCGATCCACAGAAAATCATGATAATTATTACGTTAGAGCTAACTGCGCTTCCTATCGATGGAAGATGGGTCTTACGGCCCCCGCAGGCGCGCGCGATCGCGATATCTGGACCCGGACCGTGGTCACTGTAACATTTGATGAACGGCGCGATAGGTGCATACTGTACACACGCGGCGATGTGCAGTCAGGTGATGTGTGTGCGCGATATATAATATATATATGTATGTATGTGTAACGCCGCACGCACACAGACGATGACACACAGCGACGACGTTACCGTACGGTCGATTTGCGCGCTATGTGCACCGAAGTAACGGACTGCAATGGACTGATAATTATTTTCGATGCCAAGGGTTCATCGTGTATAATTGAGAACGTGAGTAAACACTTAAGTGACTTTAATTCAATTTTCCCTTCTTCGTGTACATCCGCTGTATATTATCCGCGTAGAAGCAAAGGTCCCTTTCGCCGCGTTGTGTGCGGCACTCTCTCGACATATCGCGACGTAGCACGTGTTAAACACAGAGACCCCGTTGATTCTAATCCCGAACGCACAAGTCAAATACGCGCATAACGCGATACCGCGTCGTGCATTTAATTGAACGGCGTGGTAATCGCGCCGAAATTACGATGCGCGTAATAACACCTCGGCGTGATTGAAAATGATTGAGGAGGCCGCGAGAGAAGAAAATAATTGCCACGTGTGTCCATCACGTTTTTCCGCGCATATATAAACCGATGACAGAATATATTAAACATGTAGCGAGAGAACGTGTTAAACATCGGAATGTTATTTAACATCCTTTCATTCACCTTCGGAGTCGTCCTCGTAGAAAAGTCGAGTTTCGTTACGAGTTCGAGAGATATTGCCTGGGGGGGAATAAAAGCGGTTGCGCGCGCGCGCTCGATGTTTGCGCGCATTTGTGCCGCGCGCGGCTTTGAATGGAACGAACTTATAGAGGCCTCCCTTTGTCTACCGATAACGACAAGGCGCGCGCGAGGGATATCCACATCGTTTGCGAGCGACCCCGCATAATTGCAGTTTGCAATTCACCTCAGTTGTGTACACTCGAGAGGGGGTCACAGGCGACGACGACAACGCGCGCGCGGGGCCAGCGCGCGGATGTGGAGCCGAGAGAGGCGGAAGGCGACAACGCCGCGCGCGGATACGGAGCAACGGTATAGATACGAGGTAACGGGAGGAAATTGGAGGCAGGGACATACACCGGTCGGTCGTTCTCGGTTGCCGCCGATGTATAGTTGCACCGCTCCTGAGAGAATGACCTCGCCAAGTATATCGCTCGAGTCTAATTGCTTCTGCGTTACGGCTGACATATTAAGGAAATTAAAGTTCTCGAGATATCGGCGCGCGAGAACCGTTTTCTCGCTCGGCCGGTTTCTCATGAATGCCCCCGCGTTCTCTCGTGTGCTCGTTTTCGTTGTCGCGTGTCGCGTGTTTTAATCTAAACGAGATTGGCATGCGTCCACCTGTCTATCTCTCTTTCTCTCTTGAAAGTTTATGTAACTTCATAGAACAGTCCCGCGCTTCACGGGAATTCTCCTCCCTCGCGTATCCTCGCCTCGATGGTTTCGACACGTTGCGTGAAAAGTGCGCGCGAAAATAATCTCGCGCTCTCGCGCGAGTTTATCAGCCGGATAATTTCTTTGGACGCACGCGAGTCGACCGAGTCACGGCGAGGCATTCTCATGCTTGTCCGCGCATCGCGCTCTAAAAGTAATGACCGGAGCCACCATAGATAGTTCCAATCTGATGGGTACCGTTAAACGCGCGTTCGCTGCCGCCCGGCTACGACGACAACGACAACGACAACGACGACGACGGTGTGCAAACTGCGCCATAAACAAAACAACGAGTGAGCTCCTTTCGCAGGTAGCTGTTGCCGCATACCGCACGGCCGACAGTCTTGTATCTGTGACAAGAAAGTGGGACGCGTGAAATATGCGTCTGGTTACGACGGGCGCCAAAATAACACGTAACGCCTCACGGCAGCTCCTTGCGCGAGTGCATTCACCGTAAGTGCAACGTGAATGCATAAACGACCGATATAAACAGAAGTCGCGCGTAAAACGAGCCTGTTTGTCGTCGCGATATACGTATATCTCGAGCTTCTTCAGGACTGTCATCCTGTAAACGTAAAAAACTTCTTTCCTTCGCCAATGTAAGTTTCACGCAAAGATTCGCGCGCGCCGTTATTTATTCATCGACACTGAAACGTCGAATTAGCATTCACTTTACGAGTTCGAGATTTTATTAAGCGCGGCAATATCTTTTAATTGTTATTTATATTGACAGACCTTATAACTGTCAAGCTATATTTGCTCAAAGTGCTATCAAGTATTTATCACACATTTATATTCATATTGTTTTTTTTTTTCTAAACAGTCTTATTTTCACACTTCTTATTTTATTGACTGTATTATTAGTCTATAAATATTCACCACGTCTGTGCCCGAGCAAATAAGACCGTCATGCGGCAGACTCGAGTATGAAATGGCATTCCACTAATTAAATACTCGACTGAAACGCGGCACAAGACACGGTGTGCATTGCGTCACATATGAGCTCTCTCTTCCCGACATAACGTTATACGCGCGTGTTTATTCACGTCGATACCGCACACGCGACACACGTCGCGCGGTATTTCCGTTTCGTGTTTCGCACAAGTGTAACGAAGTGATTTCAACGGTGATTTCCGTGCACCTTCTGTCCCCGGTCACTCGAAATCTTCGAACACATGCAAACGTCAATACCCTGGCCGTTTCCTCGACGTCTGCCCGTTCGCCCCTTCTTCGTCTTTATCCCTACTCGCTATCCATCGGCAATTTATGTGGGTTACTTATGCAACTCGGGCTCGAGCTAGTTTCTGACTGGATCAGTGAACAGAAATACATATAGAAATACACACACATACTCACACATGCACACTGCACTCTGAATACCAAGTCCGACCGCGTTCTTTACGACGTGCAGAGTTTGTAGTTAATTAATAGTTTTATCGCGCAATTAAACCGGACAACGACCAGCTGACATATTAAAATCAATATGAGTCTGTAACAGGGCAATCGCTTTGTGCAATATTATTTAAGCTACGTGACACGGGCGCAGCGAAATGTTTGATTTATCTACGAGATAACGTTCCGTAATTTCGTACATCTGTACAAGCATGTCATTCACGCCGGTCATGTGACTCCGAACGTTACTCATCGAAATCGATCGCCGTTGCGCTATGCCTGCGTGCGGGGCGACCATATAACGGCATGTCGGAGATAGTCCAAAGAAATGCACGCGACCGTTCGGATTCCGGGCGCGTCGCCGCCGCATTTTTGTGAGCGCCGCGGAATTCGAGGCCCCGCGGAAATCGCACCACATCGCGGAAACGGCCACGGGGTTACGTTCAACGTGGTGGACTACGTTGTGCTTTCGATCGCGGACTTGAAATCAGGACCCGAACGATAAAACGTGAGAGAATTCAGGCGAATATTCGACGAGAACGTGACTCCCGGATCGGCGAGAGCGACTACTGCACGTAGCTCAGTTCAACGGACGGCGCGGCAGGTGCATGTTATTCAACGTTTTCGGACGGTCAGGATCTCGCGCGAATTCATAAAGCCAGCTCTTTTGTACGAACTTTACGTTGGCCCCGCGCGATCGTTACAGAAATTTTACGCGCCGCTGGCTCGCTCTTACTATCGGTCCGAGATAGAACTGAGAGAAGCAAACCCGGAGAACGAGCAAGTGACACCGCGAACATTTTATCTCGAAATTTCTCACTGCAAAGACACTTGAATTACGCGGTTTTCTCTCTTCCTCTTTTCCTCATTCTCTCTCTGTCTCTCTCGCTCTCTT
The DNA here is from genome assembly GCA_014825685.1 of Pseudomyrmex cubaensis. Lineage (NCBI taxonomy): Eukaryota > Metazoa > Arthropoda > Insecta > Hymenoptera > Formicidae > Pseudomyrmex > Pseudomyrmex cubaensis. The sequence continues at coordinate 35,176 of QVOA01009325.1, read as the reverse complement.
TCTGAAAATCCTTCTTCGTTTCAACGATCTTGCCGCGGTACGACGCGTCGAATCTTGCGGCTTTACTTTTAATCGCGTTTAAAACGGACGATACCGTCGGGGATTTTTCGACGATCAATGGAGCAACGCGGATCTCGGATATCTCTCGTTAATGGCTGATTAAGGGAGAAAAATGAGACACGTTTCGATTCCTCCTGCAACCGGTCCCGGGAGAAGTAATCTACCTACCGCGGTGTTAAACGCTCGCCCTTCTCGCTTCTTCTCTCCGTTCTCGGAGAATTTAATCGAAAGTCCCGCGACGTAACTCGGCGTTTCCACGTGAAGCAGATTCAGTTTTACTCGGAGGCAAGTTTAGCAAGACGTTCCACGTAATTTTACGGTCAACCGCCGATGTATACTTCCCGTGACAGTATTGAGCTTGCCGGAAGGAACAAAGGTCTCTCCTCTCTTCTCTCCCCTCCGGCGTTATATCTCTGTGTACTTGAACCGATAACGGTTGGCGCTCTGCGATAAGACGCCTCACGGAGGCGGATCGCATGACGTTAATTATCTACAAACTACTTGCAAACTGCGACGTCACAATGCGGCATTCTGTGCGTATTTCGCACGAGCAATTTACATCGAAATTCCGTACACGCCGTGTGTGTATGTGTGTGTCTGTGTATGTGTGCGTGTTAGTTTGCATGAAAAGATCGTTCGTAACTCCGGCGGGACCGAATTAAAACGGTAAAGCGCCTGTAATTATAACGAGAGCGGGAGCGCACGCATTTACAACCGGAGGACCCTAATCAACGCGCTAATAAGCGATTGCCGGGCGTTACGTGCGATTTTTTAGCGCCGTAAAGCAACAAGATCGCATTATAATTTCGTGAGCGAGAAGGGGAGAAATCTAATTAAGAGAGAATCGGCAAAGCCGATCGCGGGAAATTCACGTAATGTAGATGATAACGGGCTCGCGCGCGTGATTATCATGTGCGAAATCATTCGCGCGGTTTTATAATGTTACGTTTTACGAATCCAACTCGCTCGCTATCTCTCTCTCTCTCTCTCTCTCGATGGCGATAGAATCGACGTATATATATCGGGACGAGTGTGTGTGTAACAATGCGCTTGTCGCAGTGTAACAATGCGCGCTCCTTTAATTTACTCGCGCCGCCCGCGCGTGAGTCCGCGGCAATAGACCGTATCGCGCGTTAAACTTCTTCCGCCTGCCATGTCGATATACACACAGGAAGGGGGTCCACATGGGACGCTGTCCGTCGAATATACGAGCCACTTACGAGAGCCGAGCGGCAGCTCCGGGTGTGTTCACCTATAGCCTTCGTATATGCGCATTCCTGGCCCTTCGCGCGCGCGCGAGAGGAGATGTACAAGACCTCGGTGTCTTTAATATGCGACAGACAAGCCTGACCTCGCCCTTCCTCTCTCGTGGCGGTGCTTGTTTCAGACTATTATCCGAGTACGTAGCTACGTGGCTACCTACTCCGCGCGCTTACTTCGAGAGAATTTATAATAACCGCGCTATGGAGTTACCGCCGCGCGCGCGGAAGCGTGTGCCATACCGTTCGTCGCGCACGACCACGCCGTGACCGGCGCCCGCGCAGAGCGCACGACGAGGATGCCGGCGTCGTGTACCGGACTCCGTATAATGGATCGAAAGGAATTGTGAGAGGTCCGATCTGTGTCCGACAAGTCGAGTTCCGTTTTCTGCCGCGCGCGATCCGTTTTCTTTCGCGGTTTTTCTCTCTCTGTCTCTTTCTCTCTCCCTCCGCGGGGATCGTGATCAGATAGAGGACGCCAGTTAGAGCGGAGGATGCGCGACTGCTTTACGACCGTAAAATAATAACTTCAATTAGCTAATAACTACCGGTGATATAACAGCGCGATGTGCTCCGCCCGCCTCTCGCGCGCGGATAACCGGAGGTCGGGCGTTTCTTGCGCATGTTAAACAGTAAAATCGCTAATAACAAACCGCACGACTGTGTGGCAATAAAGCCGCCTGTTATTGTCGAGGCGTTAATAGTTTGCGCGGCCTGGCCGTTGAACGAACGGAGAGGCGAAACGAGGAAGTGAATAGAGTTGAGACAATACCTAATAGAAAAGAAAAGATCCGCGACGAGAAAAAAAAAGTAAAAGACAACCGAGGTGTCGATGGAACGCTCGAACGATCACGTCGTTGTATCGCGATAGCGGTCACTTCGTTGGAAAACGATCGTGATGGATTTTATATCCCTCACTGTCATCCAAGACAGACCGTCCAGGCGGCCTCTTCCGAGCGTATGTCACTTGGCGAATGGCAAAACCGAGTCTGCCCCGCCGCACCTTGCGCTATAAACCATTGCCTGCGTTGTAATGTCTTTTTCTCTCTCTTTATTCTCCGCGTGCACATCACCTTCCCCGCCGTCGCCACCGTTGTCTTCTCCTGCACAACCATCGCAGTTGCGCCACGGCTCGCTGAATTCCCAGGAAGGTTTGTCGGGTAGCAATTGGATGTAGTTACGCATCGAATGACGACGCGCAGGAGGCCGACGCGCGCTATCTCTTCGACCATCCACATCCCCGCGTTTCATTCCCGTGGGGGAAACTGGATTCGGGATACGTTTCCCGGAAAGCATTGTCCGCAAAATGTACGCGGTCAGCAATCGGCTGAAACTGCTCGCGAATCTGACCGCACAGCGCTGCATTTCTGCGCGCCCTTCGCCGGAGACCGCGTGCATTCGTGCACGCTCGAAGTTCGAATGAAAAGGACGGAATCGTAGCGCGCGCGATGACCCGGCGCGATTGCGCTGACATTGATATTCGGCCGCGTCGTCTCGATTTGCTCCGTGAAATTCAAAAGGGCCGTTGTAGAAGGCGATTGCCGACTATCAATCCCGAAAAGATCGCGCTGCGATAGACGCACATTTTTTTAGAAAAGATTTCTTAGATTCGTTGCTGTAATTTTTTTATTTTTTATTTACTTTTTTTATTCTTAACTTTATTTTTGTACACACAAAAAGGACCATTTACAGAAGTTTCACGAAAGAAACACGATCGGCCACGTTTCTCTTTCGCGAACTTTTCTCCTCGATTATTTCATTGTCTGTTGTTTGGGTATTTTACGTGTCCCGCTTGAAATGCCGATAAGACCGCGCGTGTTTTCCGTGTGAGCGGCTCAGGCCTACCCCCGATTTAACAATCCGCCCTCGTGCGCGTTGTTAACCCGACCACGCGTGCCCTCGCCATTTCTTCCATTACCGACTCACGGGGACGGGAAAATTTATTCGTTCCCGACCAGCCCCGCTCGTCCCTACTCACCTCGCGCGAGTCCGTCGTCGCGCTACGTACTCGGAATATGAGTAGCACAAAGTCCGCCACCTTCTTACGTTAGAACGCGCGCGGACGGGAGAGAAAGACTTGGAATTAATATTTTTCTCTCTGGCGAATCGCGCGTCGCCACTCTTCTCGCTCGTTTTCTAAGTCAGATCCCCCGTGGAAACTGCGAAAGAATTTAAATTCGGTGTCTCCGCGCACACACGAGCGGTGTATAGGTGTGTGGGAGGGAATTATATGTCATATTACAAAGTTCACCACTCGCGGTCGCGCACAGCCGAGCGACGGCGCTTATTCCTTACTTTGATAAGACAGAGTCTGAATTTTTACGCGTTCGCCGCTTGAATATTTCCAGATGTGGTCTGAATAGAACACATCTTGCGAGCGTATGTTCGAGAAAAAAATGAACATTTCTATTCCGCGTTTAATTTAAATTCAACGATCATGTAGCGCGAATGAATGTTTATTAAAAGTTTGAATGAAAGTCGCGTGCAATTTTTTTGCCGAATTATATTCTAACGAAAAATTGTTTCTTCAAAAATTGCTTTTCTTTTTGTTGCAGGATCTCTGCTCAAGCCTTCGAGAGCGAGGGTCGAGCGTTAAACAACAACGGTAAGTAAAAGCGAATTATTATAATTTAACAGAGAGAAACAAAACATATCTCTACGATTGATGCATGAAGTATTTCAATATCAAATATATTTATGTATGTCGGCTAACTTTTCGCCTAAGGTAGCGAGCGGAGCACTTTCCGTAGCGCGTAAATGGCGCGACTGCGGGTTAATGAGAATCGTTCTAGGTGCAGATAAGGTAACATTACTCGAGTTCACCCGAGCAAGTTTACGACTGCTCTTTGTAATCCCGGGATTTTACCCGATCCGAGATATTTGGAAATTTATTGCCTGTACGCTTAACGATCACGTCTCGCCGCAATAAAGACACTCCTCGAGTAGCGATCGAGATTTTCAATTTAACGTCCTCTTCGAGAGCTTTTTCTTGCTAATATGTTTTTTGTTTTGTCAATAAAATCGCGATAGATATATATTTATATTTATTCACACGTGATTCACACGTGATTGTGTAAGAGTAAAAGCGAAGGTTCGAAATCGCCGAACGATCGAAAGGCGTTCGAGTTATTCAAAGCGACAATGCTCGACTGAAATCGCCGTGAAGAGAGAGGAGACCGTGGAACTTGTGCATTCTTCTTGCGGTAAAAATGCTTCGACACCCGCTGCACAATTCTTTTCCGTCGAGTGAATCTGTCACTAGCTATTTTCCCGTCCGTTGAGTCGCTGTTTCTTCTATGTATCGCGACTGTCGCTAAGGGATGGCAAGTAGAGAGCGCGCCGGGGCTATCCACGCTAAATTAATTCCGTGTCACACACGTTTTTCTCTCTGCGATCAGTAATTTTTCGAGAAAAGATTCGTGCGCGGCTAAAAACTCACTCGATTGCTCGCTCGCTCGTGCACAAGCGCGTTTAATGGCCGCGCGAAATTACGGTGATACACGGCAGCGCGCAACCGTCGATTAAAATAACGTGGCTGAAAATATTCGATTACGCGGAATATATACAGAAAACGTCCATTTATAGAATCATCCTATACGTATAATCCGGTAGGCGTCTCTCGTTAGAGCCTGCAAATTATCAATTCCTCGCCGTATCTCGCTGTAATGCAACGAGAGATCGAGAGAGAGAGAGAGAGAGAAATAGAATGCGGAGAGGAGAGACCCGGGCGAATTGCGGAGAGAGAATACGCGCGCGCGTCTTGCACACTGTTCACGCACGCTACATCTCGTGTGTAGAGAGCTCTAGGTTTATAATTGAAACACGCGGATTACCTATTCCGCGCAGGCACTAGAATCAAGCCAATTGACGCACAGAATGTGTTTATAACAGTGCTGCCTGCTGCTGCCTTTCGCGAGACGTAAGTTAGGTTCGGCATTGAAGCGCGGAAATAGGTAACTCGCATACGTCTTCGCGAGTCGAACGGAATATTCATCACAACATATATGTTTCGATATTGCGTTTTCTTCCCGGCTGAGAAATGTTGAGGAAAAACAAAAGAAATCAGAATTTGCAAGCAATTCCTCTGCTTTGCGTGGGAAACTCGAATTAAAACTTCTCCAATGATACGATTACGACATGTTATTACATATGATGTTCATATTTGCTCTTTTTTTTTTTTTGTTAACTACATCTTCTTGTATTTCGCAACGGCGCGAATAGAAACGATCGGAAGATCGACACGCGCCAGCCTGAACAAACGACGCGATTTAATCTCTTGGATTTCTCGACGGTCAGAGGACCGCAATCTCGACGAGGGAAAAGACAGTTAATAGATGCGGGTACAGAAAAAAAAGACGAGGAGAGAGAGAGAGAGATAGATAGAAGAAAGGAGAGATCGAAACCGGTGAGCGATTCTCCCTGCGTCTTTGTTCGCCGCGCGCGAGATATCTCGGGAGTGTAACGCGGTAGGACGGGTACGTAATTAACGCCTCATGTAGATGCTATCGCTGTCGTGGACGAAGGTGCGCGAAGGTCCGCGTGACGACCGGGTGATGTACGGGTCTCCTGCTACCGTAATGGAATATTATTATCGGTCAGCATCGGCTCTCGATTGTCCGCGTCCCGAAGAGGTTATACTCGATGCCAGAGGTGATCGGTGAGCAATGGTGCTCCATCGATGACGCTCCGACAATGCCTATAACTGTTCGGCTTCGTTTCGTAATCGGCGAGTTGTGCATCCGCGCGTCGAGACGAAGAGGAAGAAGGAGAGAGAAAGAGAGACAGATATACATATATATGTGTATATATATATATATATATATCTCGCGCGCGCGAAAGATGTACCGGTTTATCTCCGGCACCTTTACGGTCCGCGCTAACCGCGAGACGCGAGCGAAATGTATGAAATTATCGGGTGAAATAAAAGGAAGCCGCGCGAAGGGGAGTACCGCGCCGCGCGAACTTTATACGCGCCTTTAACGCAGATAATGCGCGTTTTAGAGCGTGAGAAATGTTTGCGGCTTGTGTTTCGTAACAAGAGTGCGCCGATACTATCTTTTTTTCACGGCTTGTAGAGTTAGCGATCGCTTAAAAATTATATGCGTAGCGGCATAGGAGAATATAATTTCAGATAGCGCGCGGGAATTAAAGTGCAAACGTCTAACGATCTTTTTTTTTCTCGGCAAAAGATATCCTAATGTTTTTAACGTTGTGGAATCGTGTTAAACGCTGATAACGACTACCGAATATTGTTGCGAAAGTTTTTCAATTCTCGGTCCACATAGTACATCAAAATATTTTTTTATGTAGATTTTGAATCGCATTTCTAGATGTGTTCTTCGGAATTTTTTATGCTTATCGTCGGAAATGATTCAATATATATGTGTATATATATATATATATATACATATATATTTATATTATATTAGCGTATCAAACAATAGTTTTGTCACGTCGAGTAATCGATAGAGAAAGAGAGAGAAAGAGACGCGTATTCCGTTCTCTTTTTAACGAAATTAAATCGTCGAAAACGCAATTACGTCCGCGCGCGGCGAAACCTGTAAATAGCTTAACAAGCAATGCGGAAACTTTATTGGAAATAATCGGCATAAAGGATTTGGTGTCGGTCGTTGTTGTATTTACGAAGGAGAGGGGAAGGAAAGGACGTGCGCGACGATGCGCGAGAAGACAATACCCAGGCTGTCTGCGTGAAAAGAACGAGAGGTCCGACGAAAGAAAGCTCGGGAGGAGGAGAAGGAGGAGGAGGTGATTGCGAAGAGCCATTGTGCGAAACTCGCTGTCGAACTTTGTTGTGACTTCCTAAAAAGTCGTAAAAGACGCCCGGCGGAAAAGGTAATGCATCCACGGTTGACGGGACGTCCTTTCCGCGCTTCGTCCTCTCCGCCGCCTTCGCTCTGCGCCCGAATTGACTTCGAGGGCGTTTTTCCACGCTTGTTTGCACGATGATGTGTGACACGCGTCTTCGCCGCTCTCGCTTTTCCTCATCGCTTATCCTTCCTACGACCTCGAGCTTCGCTACTTTGTTTTTATCTTTTTACTCTCTGAAGTGTTTTTATCCTTCACGAGATAATCGGACGATAATGATGACGTAAAAAAAGGCTGTCACAATTTTCATTTACTTTGATAGATTATTCGATCGTTTTCCAAAAAGACCTTTGCCAAGGACATTAATATTAAACGCGATCTGCAAGCGCGCTCACAAGTTTGCACTTTATATCTTGACGCATTAACATTTGACAATCTTGTTAACGGGTAACCGTCGCTTAACTCCGTGCTCCGACGAGATAGTGTTACGATAATTTCATAATATCACGCGAATAAGCTTTCTCTAGTACCTTCGCCCGGTTTTCTCTCTTTCGGTTAAGGAGATCATAATCCATCGCGCAAGTGTGGAAGATTGCCCGTCGGGATAGTTAGACGTCGTTTAATAAAGCGTGTAAAAAAAAAAGAAAAAAGGGGTGAAAGTAACGTGCAAAGTATGAAGTAAGCGACGATACGGCAGGATGTACGCGATTAAATATAAAGAAGAACGCGTATCGAGAGGAGGGTCGAGAGGCGGGGGAGTACAGAAAGGAGAGAAAGACGAAAATGGGAAGAAAGAGGGGAGGGAAAGAGAGAGCGGAGAGCATGGGCGTTCCTTTCAAAGTGAAAATTGAGTCGCGATTACGTGCTTTATGGCTCCGACAATTTTCGAAAAATATTGCCCGACGCCGGCATAACAGCGCGGTCGTAAAATCAGCATATTCCGGGATAGAAGAGTTTGGTATTATGAATTTTCTACGGAAGAAAAAAAAAGGAGAAAAAGCGACCGCGCGTCTTGTAAAGCCGGGAGGATGTTTCAAGAACGAAGTTTATTTGCCGAGTTTCCGCGCCGGCGGATGAATTTTCCTTTCATCTGTATTCAGCTCTCGACGGGGCTAAAACGCGACGTGATTACCCTTGACGAACCCTCTCGCACGGATAGAGAGGAGCGATTCCTTAACGTCAATCCGCGATAGAATCGGGAGGTAAACCGTCTTGCGCGCGCAAGGTTATGGCTCGCTCGTTTCAGCGGCTGACGACAACCGCTGATTACACCGGGAATAAAAGAGAGCTTTAAAGGAAGATCCAAAAGCACGATTTCTCGTTTCCGCGCAACGGGAGCGATGTAATCGCACACGCGATTCTTCCATCGCGACGAAATACCTATCTCTCGTCTTTCCGTCATGTCGGAAAGCGTCGTGTTTCAGATTTCATTTTTCTAGCTGCGTGTTTGCGAATTTACGCTGCCAGACGTTGTTTTTCTCGGTCTGTCTTGAGACAAACGTTTATATTTTTTTCAAACATCTCGATAAGTAGGCACGTCTATTTCTTTAAATCATCTTTTCTTTGTTGTTTGCCGATCATTGCTAAATTTTGATACGTGCAATATATTTTAAATAAGCGCACGATGGCATTTTAAGCTGCGGATGTTCAGCTCCTTATTTCGTGAGTATTTCTTCGAAATCTTCGAGCGGAGAATAATCGTGATTGTTTATTCAGCCACACGGCATATATCTCTTTCCCAACACGCGAGCGGATTTGCATCAGCATAGTTCACGGCAAACATGCCCTCCGCGCATGTTACATTTGTCCGCGCGCTTGTTGTTGTTGCTGCACACGCTCGCGCATCCGGGGGAAACCCCGTGCTCCCCATTCAGAGTTCCCTACCTATACCCATGCCGTAATTCATATAACGGGTTCGCGCAGAAATTGTGGCATATCGAAAGCGCGAATTGCATCGACGGCACCGTGAAATTACACTGTATCGGCGGCGGCTGCGGCGGCGGTGCTGAACGCGTCTCGCGCCGCTGCCGGCACTTGAAGCACGCAGGAAACATGGCAAAACGGTCGTTAATACGATCCGGTGCGTAACTATACGCCGATAAGTTCGATTTACATGCATATCCGCGATTCGGTGCGATAATAAAGCAATATGTGAAAAAAGCCTAATGGAATTATAAATTCCGCGTGAAAAATGTTAATTTCTCGAGAATCTTTCTTCGCGCTGATGGAAAAATGAAATTACCCGCAAGAAGAGAAATTGCGCGAGTACGTATTTTATTTATGAAGTTTATATATACATATATATGTATATATACGTAAGCGTAATCATGGCGCGACTCCGTGCACACAAGATGGTCTCGGGAGCAATGTTGTAATTGCTATCATTCGAGGCAACGGCGAAGAAGCGTGGCTGATTTGCCTTCGGCGCACGTCGGCCAATTAGAACACACCACCATCTATTCAGCGAAGTTAGATTGCCAGACGTGCTTTAATATATGTATTATCCCTGTGACCGCGGAGCGTCATGTGGAGAAGAGCTCGTGTGCGTCTGTGCGGTGCTTCTCCGCGATATTATATTCTATCTGAATCACGCGATATTATATCGTATCTGAATCACGAACGGTGTAACGAATATTTAGAAATTTCGTGCAACGTCTAAGATAATAGGGAGGGAAGGGCGAGTTTCAGGTTCTTATCGGCTATCTACATTGTTACGTGAGCAATGCACGTATAGCTCGACTGTTTCCCGTCCTCCCCTCTCCGTTCACTTGATGTTATTTCGATCGATTCAAACGAAGTGCGCCGAAGCAACCGGGAGTCCGCGCACTGCACGGACTCGATTTCATTAGTTGCGAAGTTCACATTTCTGAAATATTTCCTTGAAGCGTTATTGCTTCCGACCGTTCGCTCTTAGAGTCCGCTAACGGTCACTCGTTCTAAGATTGCAGTTTTCCAAGGAGAAGAGTTGCGCACTTTGCTCTTTTTTTTCCCCCGAAGAATAAAAGAGATTGCAAGAGAACGGGGAATAATGTTCTGCTCGTAGAGGATTTTTAATCTTGTCGCGGGAACAGACAGTCGGTTCGTCGATGTGAGACGTGTGTGTAATTGCGTGAAAAGTTGCCGACGAAAATCGATAATTGATTTCCACGAGATATATTGTTAAATACAATATCGAAAAGCGTTCGCACAGAAGAAGTGGGAGATGCGGAGGAAAGCGACACAAAAATGCGTTTTTGTGCGCGACTTTTATTTCGCGATTTCAGAAAATATCACGCGGGACGAATCTTTCTCGGTGCAGTTGAGGTGCACATAAAAAAATGCCATTCTTGAGGAATGAAAGAGAATAAAGAGAAGATAGATCCTGCAGGTTTCTAGGGACAGGAAGCCACCCGTCTCTCCATCTTCTGTTCCTTATCTTCCTTATTCCTTTTGCCCTTTACTCTACTCAAGGAACGGCTACATCGCGAGTAGTAAAAGAACCTCTTCAACAAAGAGACGAGAGATTAATCCCGGATTCGAACGGATAAAAGGAAACGACAGGCGCAGTAATCGCGCGCGCTGTTGGTTATGCCCTTCCATGTCTCTTTGTGTTATACGCGCGTGCTACGTGTTCGCTAGACGACAACGTGTAGACGACGTTTAGCATAAATTTTCGCAACCCGACGTCTCGAACAGACCGAGACGATTCTTCGCCATTTTGTCGTGAAAGAATTCGTCGAACAATTCAGCAAACCCTCCCTCCCCCTTTTTATTTTTTCCACACACACACACACGCGCGCGCGCGCGCGTCTCTCGTCGTCGTTTATACATGCAGCGATGCAAGATGAATAATTCGCGCGCGAGCAATCTGAAAAAACAAAACACTCTCTCGCTAACCTTCGGTTTAATTAATCAGCGATTCCGCTGCCCATACGAAATTCTCGGCGAAATTGGATCTTCCCTCCTGATTGTTACCCAAGTTGACACGAACCATGTGATTATCCCCCTTTTCCGCCTCCCTCCTCGTCCTTTCCGTCTTCGTGAAGTTTGCACAGGTATTCGATCTTCCAAGATCGGAATAAGAGGATCGAGAGCGAAGTAGCCCACGGGGGAAAGGACGAGGGTTCGGTGAGGAAAGGAAACAGGCGGAGATACGGCTCTCTTCTCGATAGAGAGGCGAGAAGAAGAAGCGCTCGTACGAAGTGCCTCGACGAGGGGAGACAACGAGGGAGAAACGGGGGGAAGAGAGAAAGAGAGAGAGAGAGAGAGAGAGCAGAGGCGCCCGCATTCCTTCACGCTTATTGGTTTCATCAGATTGCTTTGCTTCTATTAGGTGGTGGTGTCTATACGGATACCACGTATCGCCGGCACGTTCTCTAATACCCCGGAGGAACACCAAACAAATGAAACGGCGTGTTCCGTCCTCCTTGCCATCCCTCGCCGCCGCCGTATCCGCCACCGTGCCGCTCTCTATCTCTCCCTTGGCTACGTTCGCCCCGGAGTCTCGCTCGATACTCGCGCAATATACGAGCGAGAAACCGCACCTACGTGTGCACATATACACGCGAACGAGCTCTCGCCAAAATATATCCGAACTGTTGTTTGTACATAGTCTCAGAGTTCTTCTCCCGATAAGTTCAATGATCAGCCGTTCTGCCGGCGAGCGTCGGGTTCGGTCAGTTCGGTCGACCGTCTAATTTCATTAGTGGATTATTTACATGGGAATACTCGCGAGGCACCGGGAGCGATCGTCGTTCGGTGTCACCGAAGCGGCAAGAAATGAAGATGGATGACAAAATGGGAGGAAGACCAGACTTCGCCACGGGCCAATGCTAACAAACCTTGAAACGCAATAAATGCTGCAATCTCACGTCGGAGTTATAAATGTTCTTGTGTGTATGTATGTACGTATGTATGTGTGTGTTTTCTTTATCGCTGAGGTCGCCCCGTCGCGATCGCGAAATAAGTATCGTCGAGGAGCGCTCGGTGCACGGTAAGAAAGTAGTGAGAAGTAGAAATAAGCGGGCGAAGGCACAAACGGGGGTGCACAATAGAGACTCGTAGCGTACACCCACATATATGTACGTAAATGTACTTCAGAGTGCACAGAGTACATACCTCCCGGGCACGTAGGAGACATTTGCTGTTATCGATCAGCTCGCGAGGAAAAGCATCGACGCGGCAAGAGAAGCATCGACGTGGGAGTAGCAAACGAAGGAGGGTAACGAGCGAAAAGCCACCCTATGTAAACCGCGGTCATTTTTATCCCGGCGGAATATTACACGGGGGAAACAGTCGGGCGGTAATTACGATGTTATCCCCCAACGACGACAACAATAATAGTCGCGAAAGAATGGCGCGGGTTAAGCGACGCCGCGTCGTTAGCTCCGCGCGAATCACGCGTGTCGAGTCGCGCATCCGGTTCGCCCTGCGGCGAGAATGCATATACCTACCTGCGCCTGTTTGTTGCCGTGTAGTACGTCCGGATGATGAAACGCCAAGCATGCTTGCTCCTGGCGTTTTTCTTTTCTCCCGGTTTTCGCGTCAACCGTTTTTTGTCACCGTGGCCGCGGTCTTTAGCACTTTGTGCATTGCCGCGCTCCAATTCGCGGCCTTGATATCGCGGCTGTATATCAGACGCCACCGTTGAGCGATGTTTCCGTAAACTTCCACATCGTTTTTCGAACGATTCCACGCTGCGCTTATACGCGTGACAAAAAACGTGCACGTGCGCGCGCGCGTGTCGTGTCCGCGTATTAGTCACGTTCGTTCGTGAGCTTTACATCGTTGTCTGTTTTTTTTTTTGTTCTCACGGATTTTTCGTTACGCTTAGAAATTTGCGCTGTATCGATCTAATGACACCGCCGTGGTATTCGCCGCACACCGCGTTTTCCGTATCTTTTCTCAGGCGGTATTTTGTATGCGTCGCGCGACGGATAACATTCCTTTCGCAACAACGAAAAACGGAATCTCATTACCGTTAATGCTATTTATAGAGTTTGTTTGCGGCAGGTCGCTATTTATAATTTGCCTCGTGGATATTTTTTTTTTTTTGTTTTAAAAAAGTTTATGTTTATATCGTCTGAATTCTGCATATTAATTACACAAGAAAATTTTTCATCTCGCTGGAGATAATTTATATTAAAAAAGTATAAATTACATTACATATATATATATATACTTTATCTTGAAGGAAAAAATCATGTTTTTCATAAAAAGCTATAATAGAAAAGAAAACAAGTTTAACATAATACGAATTTTTTTTTGTAAAACAAAAAACAACTTTGTAGAATATGTATCACATATTTGCGCAATTTTTCTCATTATCGTAACGTTCCCGAAGTTGGCGAAATGTGTGTTTTCCGCGTATACAGCGAACGTGTGGCATATAATCGCGTCTACGTGGCGCTCATTATCATCCTAATCATGAAGGCAGTTCGAGCGAACGACATAACAAACTGCGGCGGAACTTTAACACCTGTGAAGTCACGTCTCGTTCAGAATCCAGGGAATACGATATCTCGCGCGTTTCCGCCTGTTGGCGGTAACCGCGAGCAGCATACTTAGACGATAGGATAACGTCTGGTTAACGGTATAAAAACGCACGTGCGCGCATTTGCACACACACGCGCGTCTTCTCCGCGCATTTTCGCGACACGAAGTGTGACGCGCTGTGAAAACGGCATAAATTCGCCACGATCATATACCACAGCTAATGTCGTTCTTACAATTTGTGTTTTACGATTCGTTCGAGTGGCTGGTCATTGAGCCTGTATTTATACACTTCCAGGAAAAGACTGGGGGGGAAAGAGAAGGGATGAGGAAGCGACTTTCAGAAGCGAAGTTACGAGCATACGCGATGTCCCGTTCCCGCGATCAACGTCGAGGGGAAGGACGATGACTGTACAACGAACACGCTTGTACACGTGAGCGCGCACACGGCATTGTCCTTTCCATGGCCCTTCATCGGTCTTGTTATCGTGTAGCCACGGTTGTAATAAAGCGCGTGTTATTACCATATAATTATGAGTACAGTTGGGTTTTCTTCTACACACGATAGGGGGAAACGACGAAGAGAGACGGAACCGAGGGGGAGTCCTGGTAGCACGGAGGGGAATATACTCGCGTTACATAACAAGATAAACATTTTCTTATAACGGGGATATACGTTGCACGCGCGCACGCTCCCAAGGGGGGTCCAACCGCGTCGGATCTTCCGCATAACGCTCTCGCTATATCTGCCGTTACGCGCGTACCGTCCTCGCGCCTCCGATCGTAAGTTTCCGGAGTTTTCCGCTACGCTGACCGCGGAAAGAACGTCGCGGAAGGAATTTTCGGTGCCAGAGGCCGAGTGGACGGGGAGAGGGCACGCGGAAAAATATCGAAACCTATATCGTTAATCAAGCAAAAATTTCCGCGGTTACGCTGGCACGAGCGATGAGAGCGGCTTTGGGCGGCGGCCAATCTGCCATTGAGGCGCATATCCGCGGCCAACAAGATCCCAGGGAACGAGCTGCGGTATAACGTCGCACTCTCCCGGGAACACGACAGGTCGGAGAGAAAGATTTTCATATTTTTATGCAGCATGTTTCCCGAAAGTTTTTCCTCGACGTTCTAGATTGTTTTTGTTTTTGTTTTTTTTCGCAAACTCGCGGTGTCTATTTTCTCGGAATAGAAGTTCAAAAAGATCGCGGTTTCCCAGTTTTCGGAACTTTCTACTGTTTATTAATTTTCTCTCGGTAACCTCTTCTAGTTCTCCGATGTGAATACATAATTCTCCGCTTCGTGACAGAAAAGCCGCGGCGAAGACAGAGCGGGACGGTAACCTCCGCACGGTCGCGCGAAGAAGCGGCATGGGTAATGCGATCGCGATTTTCCGCCTTCGATTAGCCGTAGCTCTCTCGTGTCTCGAGCTACACCAGGATAGAAGGCGAAGGTAGCGTCCGTGCACCATCTCTTCTCTTGCATGCATCATCTGTCCGGAGGAACTACGGAGGGAGAGGAGGAGAACCGGGAGAAGAGAAGATCCGCCGCTCGAGCCCTTCGGGAAGAAAGTGAAATACGTTACGATCTGTCTTGGTGCCCGGTCTCTTCCGCGGACGATACGTCGTGACTGCTCTCGATAATGGGAATCCTCGCGGTGGGTGGAATATAATACCCCAGTCGGAAACCGTGGCGGGACCCGGGCGGAGAAAGAGGAAGAGGAGAGCTAACGGGAGCGAGAAGGATGATGAGAGCGAAGGGAGATGAGAGACGCGGGGCTCTTTCCTGCGAGTCCCGTTATTTCGTAGAGGTTCTTATTTACCTTGCGTCCCTCCGCGTTCAATCTCCTTCGGATGCCGTATTTATTTTCGGGAGGGGAGTCGGATATATCCGACCTATACACTTCGTGATCGAGTGATCAGCTCGGCAGCGAACAGCGCGCGTCGTCGTGCGCGCCACTCGAGGACACTCGCGAATTCGCACAAGAGCGCTCGCGGACGTAAAGCTGTTTCCGCGTTCGAATATGTACGGTGTGATTGAACGAAAAAGAAGAAAAAAAGCAATCTACATTTATTCTCTTGAAAAAAAAATCTTCTATCTCGGTAAAAACATTTCTGAATAAAAACGTTCCCATTGG
Organism: Pseudomyrmex cubaensis; assembly: GCA_014825685.1. Taxonomy (NCBI): domain Eukaryota; kingdom Metazoa; phylum Arthropoda; class Insecta; order Hymenoptera; family Formicidae; genus Pseudomyrmex; species Pseudomyrmex cubaensis. Next base: position 19,432 of record QVOA01009325.1, on the reverse strand, counting down.
CGCGCGCGATCCGTTTCAATCTATTTTCGTTAGAGGTGATGTATGGACGCGCGGTAATTTAAGTTTGTCCGTCTCGAACATCGCGGCATCAAACTATCTTTAAAACGACTTTAAAAGTCACTCTATCCTCCATTGCTGGAAATTTTTCCTCTCGGCCACTTTCCGGAATATAAAATATTTATATTGCGGACGATTAACGACTGGTTCTCGCGCGCACGCGAGAAGTCGCTGTCAGCGGCATGCGCGAAGAAAATTGATCGCCCGTCTCTGCGAAGTTTAAAGTGCATGCCAAAGTGTGTATCATGTCAAGATTAATAATAGAGATGATTGAATTTTAAGGACGCGGCGAAGACGGCGCGCTCAGATATATATATCGACGTTGCACAGTCAAGTGAGAGTTCGCGGCTCTGTTGAGAGGTTCGATGCTGTTGTGAATAACAGCAGTCGGGAGAAGTAGAGTGGGTTCTATGTGCGCATGACTGCACGCGTGTGCGGGGATGCATGCATGTACTGCGGCAATTACGCTAAGAGAATTAGCGAAGACTATACCCCCTCGGGCGACATAAGGCACACGGGGATAGGTTAAGCGTATTCAAAACGTCACGTGAAACGCGCTACATCGGGATCAGCTGGCGTCCGTTTCTTGTCAGAAATTCTGGAATAGCGGGGCAACATAATTTTGCCATTTCGAAATAACCCCCGTGACCCGGATACAAGAGAAGGAGAAGAGAGAAGAGAGAGGAACGAAGAGAGAGAGAGAGAGAGAGAGAGAACGGAGTCTGGCGAGTCGGCCCAGGCTTGGCTTGGCAAGAACCTTCGCTTCGCGTTGATTTGAAGTGGCCGTAAACCACCGTCGTGGCTCCAGAAACGTACATGGCAACTTCCGGCGATCCTTGCGAATACCGTGAATTTGCAAGGTTCGCCAGCTGTGCGCTAGTTACTAGCTCGAATGTATACGATCTTCTACCTCTCCTTCCATCGCTTTCAGGCCAGATATCATCGCGGGCCAAATGCCGAATATTCAGATGAGGGACTCGTTGTATCCGCCTCGTCTCTCAGTATGCCAATAATCGTAATAGAAATGAAATGACACACGCGGAGAGGTAAACAAGTATATAAAGTATACTTGATGCAATTTCCACAGAGTGTATTGAGACCATTGAGTTCCAAACTACTAATAGAAGAGAGAAGTGAATTACGTAGAAAGATGGAAATAATAAAGAAATGAAATTTCCAAGAAATGTTAAAGTTTATCTCTTTAATTTCACATCAAGTCGAGCATAAATCTCGCAAAATGTCTGTGTTTCTAATCTGCGACGCGAAGAACCGTGATAAATGTTCTTTTTACAAGTCGAGACTCCGCCCTCGATAAGCATTAGTTCCTTTCACCAATACCGACATGGAGTCTCTATTAAAGACAGTTCGAAACACCGTATCAGCTGCATGAATCATATTATTTCGTTATGAAACACAACAGATGGTGTTTTGGGTCAACTTCTGCTGATCGATGCCGGTCCGAACAATATCGCGGCAGCCGAGGGAGACGTCAGATAGTTAAACGAGAAAGGTAAACTGAGGTGAAGTTCAAACATCCGCGCGAGAGGCGAGTGCTGCGCGGCACATCCACAACACGGCAACCGGTAATCTACTTTGAGTCTGAAATATAGAACATAAATTCCGTGCAGTATCAAAGACGGGGCGCGAATATTTAATACTTCCCCTTCTCTTCCTTCCAATAAATTAGCATACTAACGAGAGGGAGGGCGCGGAGAATATACATATATATATATCTCACCCTTCCCTACAGCGGGAGTTTAGACCGAGTCGTGTCGGCTGCAGCAGCTTTTCCTGTGATGGTAATCGAGCAAAATATTGTGGCAACGGCCGCGGGCACTCCCGAGGTTCTTGACTCCCTGGACTCCACTGGGGCCGTCGCCAGTGGTATCTTGGGAGATTACCGACTCTCTCCTCCCGCGCTTCTCGCTCCTCCCTTTACTTTATCCTTTCGTCCGGTCCCCGTCTCTTTCTCTCGCTCTTTTTCATTCTTTCTATCTCTGGGGACGGACTAAGCCGTGAAAACCTTGGCGCTTTCGTTACCTGTAGGAGAGGGGGGAGGGGGGAAACGGTGGTGAAGTGCCGCAGAAGTAGGAGCGTGACAGAGAGAAAAACGAGTGCGCCCCTGCAATAGGTGAAGACCAAAAGAGAGAAGCGAGAAAGACTTAATGGCAGAAAAAGAGATTCTCGAACGCGCGAGAAGGGTGAAGGGAAAAGGTCAGCTGGCTATCCGATTCCGCGGAGGCCGAACTAGCCACGACCCAAGTGTGGGCGAAAAGTTGGGAGAAACTTTCTAATGTATGTGGGAGAGTCGGTCGGTCGCTAGCATTTCGTTCTATGATAGAACCGATCCAGGTCGTGACCTGCCGATTCTTTCCTCTTCCTTTACCTCAAAAGATCGCCCTTACATCGCTCGAGTCCTCTCAATGGATTTTATCGTTCGGTCTCCGCTTGTGCGCTCACGGAATCGGTTAAACATCGATTTCCGCTGGAGCGGAACAAAAAACGGATCCTTGTCCCGTCCGGGTGTCTCTTGTTTTATCCCCCTCCAGCAGCGTGCTTCCGCGCGAAAGTTCGCCGCTATCGGGAGAAGCGGGATCGCGAGGCGGATAAAACGCGTCAGGTAATATAGTTGCGAGATATGTATCGCGCGGAATTCCTTCCTTAACACTATCGAACGTATTAGATCTAAGGATGGTCCGGCTCTCGATCTTTCTCTCACTGATTGCATGATAATATGTGCAGAAGACCCGTTAATGCACCACCTCGGTTCGGCTTGTTCTCCTGCGCGCACATACATCGCGAAACACGGAATCATATGGTAACTCGAAAAGAACACGTGTAAGAGCGGTAACGCGTGATTACTTCTCACCGGAATCGAAATTACGCGGCTTATTGCATATTACGAGTTGCGTACCGCAAGTCGAGCTATCGGTCTATTTATCTGTTTCACATTTCTGCTTTCGTTTCTTTCAAGTTTCTATTATTACCGGTTAGAGCGCGAAGAAAATATTTCCGCCGCAATATATACGCTCAAATTGTGAAGAATGAACGTTACAAGATATAGATCGCGACATCCAATTCAACTTGCGCACGTGTTACATTGTTCTATAATATTATCGTGTAAAATGTAATTCTAGGAAATGGAAAGTGTGGACAGGGAAAGACCGATGGCGCAAGAACGTTCCTCTTTCCGGAATCTTCCGGTGATCTACCACTATCCTTCTCCCCCCCCTCCCTTTTCTTACTATCGAAGAATCCTTTTCTCCCGCCGGGTAATCCGGCCGGGGAAAGAGAGATTCCCTCTCGTTGCGGTGGAGAAAGATTTCAGATTTTATTTCTTCTCGTCCGTCTCCTTAGATTTCTTCGATAGTCACAATGAAGATAAAGTCCGTTAAAATTGCGATGTCCTTATTTTTACAGAGGAGAGAGAGATTATATACATAATTCAGCGCGCGCGACGCGTTAAATCGTTAAATAATGGTAACGATATTTTCGTGTGATTAACGAGATATGTTGAGCTCGCGAATATATATTTCTGTAAAAAAAAGAGAACTCACGTTTTTCTTGTCTGGCAGCGCCATCGCGTCCGCAAAAAGCGAAAAGAGCTTACCTGTAAAAAAAACATAAAATTTTAAATTACAAATATTTTATTTCAAATAATTAGTATCTATCTATTTCTTTTAATTTATTACACTTGTCTTTCAAAACTAATTTGTATAAATATCACACGACCAAAATTAATGTCTTATCTTTGCATTTTATTTTAGATTATGTCACGTAATAATTAGTTCGTATTGGGGAAATTTTCAAATTAATTTGTGTAGCACATAATTTCAGTTGGTGCAAGAGATTTCTAAGTTTTACTGAACGCGCTAAATAGATGTGCGCATATGCGATGCAGTTGCGATTTTCTTTGCCGAGAAAACGCCTTTCAAAAAGAGCGCAGGGAGAGATACACGAAATATTTTGCAAGTAATGCTGCGAACAGCCTCGGCTGGCTAGAATTAAATGAACCGAGGTGACAAGGAAGAAAGATAAACAAGACGACGAGACACACGGAAGAAGGTCTGTTTGTCGATGTCAAAAATCAACACAAATTGAAATCAGCGAAGGCCTCGCCTTTCGTGTTGACTGCAGAAAATTCGCACGAGTTGTTTTTTTTTTTTTTTTATGTTACGAAAAGTTGCGAATTTGCTCTGCGCAGCTGCTCTGTATTTTTTCAAATTGGGCCAAGTCCACAGAAATTCACGCTTGACGAAATCGGCGATGTAGCGCTAATCGCAAAATCGCTTTGCCAAACATATAGGCACGAGATTTTCAGAGTATTTTCGCTTCTCACGCTCCGAGTAAACTACATCGATACGCTTTGCAGCGTACGTTGAATGGAAAATCTCTCGTTTCAGCGGATAGGTCAACTGTCTCGATATAATTAAAGCACGACGAAGGGACGTCGATCATAATATGGCTGAAATGTTATCTCAAGGATATATATACAAGAGGGTTATATTGGTTTAGGGAAAGAGAGGGACGGAGAAGCTTCGTCATCTCTTGGCAATTCCCAAAACCCCAAGTCCCTTGTCGACCTCAAGCTCCCGGCTTTCCTCTCGAGTGAGCAGAGTCAATTAGAGACTCGACTGGAGATTTTCAATCTTCAGTCAAGGTTACGGCTTTCGCGCTATGTAAAAGCGCGAGGAGAGGAAAGGAACACAGATAGAGAGGGCCGGCCTTCCTAGAGTTGTATGTAACAAAAACAGTAGATTGTAAATCAAATCGCTTCCCGACGACGAAGAGAGAGAAAGAGAGGGAGAGAGAAAAAGAGAGAAAGAGAAAGAGAGAAGTGTTCGTCTCTAATGCGCATTCCTAATGGCTCATCTGCGTTTCTTCCGTTATATGTGGGCACGCTCCGAGGATCCAAATAAATTACCATTACGCTACTTCGCGTGTAGTTCTCGCGGCTGAAAACTTGGCGCGCGGTATATGCGCGGAATTAATCGCTTAGCGCGCGAGGAGAAATTTTGCGTCAATAATTCAAGGATAACGTATGGCCTCCAGTATTTGTCTAATATTCCAGCCGACCAATAACTTCCAATAAGCACCCTTTCACACAAGATATACTGCGGATCACTGTAATTTATATGTTATAGAATATCTTCTCTATGATCTTAGCAGAATCCTCATGGCAGTTAAATAAACTTTCGGATCAAGATATATTCGCGGTCATTAGAAGCGTTTACGCGTGATTTTCTTTCTAATTTCCCGTCTCCGCGTCGCTTATTTGTGAAATTACGTTACGAAATCTTGTATATAAAATAACAGAATACGGCAATCAAATAAAACGCAGTACGGCGATCGAAAATTAATAACACAGACACGTCGTGAATTACATCGTAGCGACATTTTATTGCGGTATTGCGTCCCGCGCCTCGCAGATATTTTAAATGATATTATCCGCATAGCCAATCAATTAGCCGGCACAATGCGGCGCTCGATAAATCCGTTCCTTATCGCACGCGATCTCGCGAAGCACGTGATTACGGGAGCTATTAATTTCTTACTAATCTAACCGGGCGAGCGCGCGAAGTGTATCGAATATAATTTCCCGATCAAGCCCGTGTCGGGGGCGGGAAACGGGAAGGGAGAGCACGCGTAAGAAACCGAGTTTCTAAATTGTACGTGCGCGCACGACGCGACCAATTACCCTTATCGAATTCCGGAACTGGAAAGAACGGCGCGCTCTTGTATACACGTACGTACGTATACACTTTTTGCTCGTCGGGTTTATCGACCTCGTGTGCGTACACGCGCGGCAAACGGGATCATAACGGACATCCTATCCGCGGAAAGTTATTATTCCGCAGCGCGAAGAAGGAAAGCGCTTTACGGTTTCGCACGGCGCGATAATCGCGTTTTCTGTATTTTTTTCATACAAAAAATTGTGGCTGTCATTACCGCCACTGTTGGATAATTAAAAGAATGATCAGAAGAGAAACGCTCTCTTCTCTTGCTCTCGCTGTGTAATCTCCGAGAATATTGAGAGAGAAATTTTCTCGACGCGACGCGAATACTTCGAACATAACCGGGCGGGGGACTTCTATCCTTCGATTTCTAATCTGACCGGCGTAATGTCGCCCGTAATTAATACAAGTTGTAATCCCACCGGCGGCATTCCGGTTTTGCGCCGGACAAGATATTAGTTGCGCTACTCGCAACGGCCCCTGCAACGTAGATAAGGATCGGCATTAGATAGGCTCTCCTTGGTCTTCTCTCGGTATCTCTGCTTTACCACTCCCGCGCGTTCTCTATCTCGCTCCATCCTCTCCATTTCCTGTTACAGTTAATGGAAATTCAGAAGCGTATGTTTCCTAATCTGTGCAGTTTTGCTGTTCAAATAGGCTGCTTCGTGGCAGTTGCAAATCTAATGACCGAGCTTGTGAGCTTCCGTATGAAGGCTGGCTTACAGCGAATCCTCAATCCCGCGTTTTCTCTTCTTGTTCGCTCGATTGTCTTTTTCTTCGTAAAAATGTCGCGTGCATTGAAATCGACTCGATATCGGAGACGTGAAGACGAACAAACGGAAGATGTACATACACACATACACACACACAAACAAACAATTTGGAATGTCGAGCGATTTCTCTGCTGTTCCTCGACAGTATAGTAGGTGCACACGCGTCTTTAACGCTCGCGTGCACGCACGTGCACGCGCAGCGCGTGGCTGAAGGGATTAAGTTGAAGCTCGCGCGGTTGGTGATGACGCAAAGCATTACGGAATGCGTTTCCGGCTTACGCGTGACCGCTTCGCGGCCAGGGGAGCTCGCGTGCAATATTCGCTCCGAGCGAGCGCAATTCACGATCTCGCAGCGAGAGATCGCAGATACCGATCGCGTTCGCGATTACGATTCAATTAGAGGATTTTCGAGTCACTCGCGGTGCGCATCTAGTAACGGTGATGACTTTTAATTCCTTCCTTAATTAATTATCTCGCATTGCGATCTCACAAATGCAGCGCACACTTTTAACGAGAGATTCGCGCAGATTCTAGATTGGAGAATTAAATAAAATTGCTAATGCAATCGCGTGAATTCCACAGGACCGGTAATATATTGATCAACAGATGTTATCGACAAGGCGACCTGTCATTCCGCATATAATAAATGGCTTGATTACACATTAGATGACTATCTCTCGGAATCTCTATATACAAGATATTTCCAGAAGAGACATGTTTGTACACACATGTACTTTTCTCAATAATTTGACACGGAATGCGACGACGCAGATGCTCGATCTCGTTGCGTGGAAACGGCTGACATTTACCGGGAGAGAGATTTGCTGTAAACTATTCCGAGCATCGCAGTCGAAATTGTATCCCCGATTATATAAATCGCTGCGGTATGCAAGCACCGACCAATCTCTCTAGCGGTTTAATAGTTTCGCAAAGCGCCTTCATTGATTGTACAATACGCGGGCGCTCGTAATTGCCCTAAGGACAGGCACTATCTGATCTCCGACCGAAAATTGAAACAACGGTCGTTATTGTCCCCTCCGAACGATGAAACGCAGTTGGGTTACAGCGATCCGATCGGGCCATCCATCTAAACGCGCGTGGTGTGTGGGTTTTCGCTTCACATCCACGGTTTTTCAACAGTCTTCTCCTTGTTCTCCGTTTTTGTCCGAGCCGCCGCGGCGGTGGTCTATCTCGGTACCGTGATCGGCGACGATGTTTCTTGACGGTTGGTGGCACGAGAAACGCGGCCTTCGAGCGAGATAGCGCCCGCTTTTGCACGGAAAGAAAAGGACGAAAGCAGGACACAAAAGAGAGAGAAAGAGAAAGAAGATAGAAAAAAATCTGCGGCAAAATAGCGTCGCTGTTGCGCGCGCGCGCGGGTACGAGCTGTCACCGCGGTTCCGCGTGTTTCTTATTCCCTGCGTTCCAAGGCTCCTTTATCCTCGGTGACGACGCGAGTCGTCGTCGTCGTCGTTGTATCGAACCGTTGCGCGCGGCTCTTTATTCTTCTCCGACACGGCGATCGAGCGCCGTGCCGTTCGTCGCTTCTCTCTTTCACTCGCGCGCTATATGACGAGTCGCCGGTGCGGAGTCGCGTAAAGAATATACGTTGAAAACGCGTCCCATTGATCTACGAGCCATGGGCGTGCGCTGTTCCGACCACCGGTGAACTCTTCATGGTGAGATGCGCTCGCACGCGAGAGATTTCTACGTATGTGAGCGACCCAAGTGTGTCGCGCACCGCTCGTGTTGCTGCTGCTGGCACAGGTGCACGCAGATGAAGCGACGACTCGGATGCTTCACCGCGCGCGAGAAAAGGATAGAAGCGAGCCGCAAAGGCAGGGCGCGAAGAAGGTGCGTTCACCGCGGGCTTATTACAACATTACTCGCGCACGACGTTCTTTGCGGTGCGATTATATCGCGCGCGCGCGCGCGAGAAGAAGACCCAGTTCTTTGCGATGCGACGCGCAGCACGGGGCGCAATCCCGAGGTGTATTTTAATTTGCGCTCGCGCCCCGCCGGTCTGCGTCTTTATTCGTTTTCCGAATTTACGGCCGCGCCGTCGCCGTGGTAAATAAACGCTTTACGTTTAATGCAATTAGCGTACGTGGCGCGTTTTACGTAAATGGCCGCGCGGAAAAGCGAAAAGACTCTGCGGACAGAACGGCGCGGCTGTCGTAAATATAACAACTTATTGTACGCCGGCGTTTATACGAGACAAACGCTCGATCGGATATCAACAATAATGAGAGATTTAATTTTTAAATCGTACAAATTTCTTATCCAATTTTAGACACAAAGTGTAATTAGACAATATCATATCAACAATAATGGCTTAGTCGTAATGTTTTTTTTTTTTTTTTTGCTATATGAACGTTTGCCTCTCTCGTCTTTCATCGTCTTTCATTTCTGGTCTTATTAAACATCTCGAGATGATTGCTTGAAGAGAGAGTTACAATTTGAAATGCGATCCACTCTCTGGTCTCATTTACTCGTCATAATTATCATTATGATCTAAGGACGACGACGTTTCGTGAGATTATTTATCTATCGAGCTGATGCTCTCTACGTATTCGTTAGTAATTACTACGTATATATTGAGGTTTCCTGACAAGCACGCATGCCAGGTACGGCAACAGGTATTTTAATGGGTCTGATGAAACAGATATTCGTATCCGTTTACACACCATCTTCATCATTTAACCTGTCATGCCGGATTTTTTTTTTTTTTTTTTTTTTTTTTCGATACACCTCTCGCATAAAAATTTAACTCATTGCTAATGATGCGCGCGAGATCGGATTGAAGAAAGATTTGCTCTTGAATGAGAAATGCGCATGACATCGGGACTAAATTAAAATCGAAACGCACACATTGAGATGTCGATGCACTCGATCGATGGATTTCATTTAATCGCTTCCATATCGTCTCCGTCGCTTTTGCAGCCGTGTCGTGTGTATTTTCGCGCGCGAGCGATATCACCGAGCTATCTATATATATGTATATACCGGCGAAAAAACTCTTCGTGTTGGACAAAAGAAAAACATCACAGCATTATGGCTGCACCTTTCGCGAATCACGCGGCCGCTCGTGAAAGTTCCCATATAATGCAGATTAAATCGGAAAAACTTTGCGAAAGATTTATTATGCATCCGCCGCGCGGCAACGGTGTGTAGCATGCCAACGGTAGATAACGAAGGGACTCGGAGCCTTTTCTTTACATAACAACATGCGGCAGCGGGCGGCGGCGGCGGCGCGATAGGACGAGACCGATAGAATTCTGATGTAATCCGAGGTAGCTGCTCTTGGCCTGGTCTTCTTCTTACATTACTGTCTGCAAATAACCTCGTTGAGAGACTAGCTCGCGGCTCGCGAAAGCCACGGCGAAGGCGTTCGTCCGCAGCTCGCCACCCCCCTCGCGATGTCGAAGTATATACGTGCCCGTAAAGTGCCGATTATTATCATTCGCTTTGTATTTCTCCCTCGCGCGTACGGTACATGCATCGCGTTCTCGTGGCCCAAACAGCCCGGAAGGTAACCTTCTGAGCGCTCGAGAAAAGTACCGAAGTCCTTTCGAGCTTCGCGACGATGCGATCTTTTCCTTCGCTTGATCTCCCTTCCCTCTCGCTCTCGTTAACTGTTATGATGACGACGACGACGACAACGACGACAATCGGCCGCTTCCTTTCTAGCTCGCGGTATATATATATGCATTCTGTTCCTCACCGTCCGATCGATTTAGTGCCACTTTCAGATAAATTCGTAGCGGTTTCACGGCCGACCACGAAAGCCGTCCTCCCCCTTCCGGGCAATGAGCCGCGCGGACCCGACGCAGTCTGAATATCGGATGGATATCGACTGCGTCCAGAATAGCGGTACCCGCGACTCGCTCGCGTAAAGTCGCTTTCGTAGGCGGGAAACGAGCAGACAGGTCGAACGGGAGAGAGGAGAGAGGACGACACAACGAAGTGTCAGTCTAAAGCAGAGCGAGGCGGACTCGTCGACCGGCGCGCGATGGGGTGTATCAATATTGAAAGAGGAAATAATACTCGGTTGTGCACGAGATAACCGCATTATCCGCGCGCGTTCGTTCTCGCGCCCGCTTCTCTCGCGAGCCGTTTTCTAGCCCCGGTTTCGCTGCGACGAATACTAATTCGAAAGATGAGATTGCCATCCTAGTTGCATCCTTTCTATCCTCTCACCTCGATATCGGAGATGAATTGGTAAATAAAGTACGTGCCGCCGTCGAGAACGATGAGAAAGAGGATGCGCCTTCCTCTTGTTCGATATACATATATATATACATATATATATATGTATGCATATAGCTCAAGTAATACAACGCTGGTTGCGTTTCACGATCGGCATCGCCCGTAACGGGAATCGTTATGATCTTTGTTCAAATCCCTTCCCGCGCCACATCGATGATATACGACGCGTAGTGACCACCACCGACGGACTTGTTATCCCATCGGATTTCTTCGTGCATATATAACTCGTACCCGTAGAGAGGTCTAAAGTCGTCTAAATTTACGAGAGGGAAAATACAGGAATTTCCATCATCGTTTTCGTCAGCGTTGGGAATATTCTGAGATTGTAGCGAGTGTAACTTCATAGAAACGGTACTCCGTGTCGGGAATCGATTGCACGCCGCCTTCAGCACGATACCGAGAGCTTGTACTTTCCTTATATTGAAGAATTTTGCTTAAAGGAGTGCCACACAAGGCATTTTTAAGAGGAATTCGTGCGCTCTGTCGATATTACGAAAAAAAAAAAAAAAAAAAACGTGCATTTTATCTTAAACCCATTGAGTCATTAAGTAACTCGATCTCTCCTCGTATTATTAATTGAGTTTGTAACTCTTTCAATGAGAAAAGCGCCTTGTAACACGGAGGATGAGCAATCATCTTCTAAAGGGGATCCTGATATAGAATTATACTAGGCGTTTTACCGCAACAACTAACCACGCGAAAGATCATCGAGCCGTTTCACGTGGCAAGCCGAGGGGGTCAAGAGGCCAATAATTTCGCCCGCACGTTGTACCGGCGCGCATTATCGCGTTGCTATCGTACGTCCCGTGATAAACGCGAATGGTGAATTCAGTCGTTATACCAAGAACCGGGGAGGGGAGGGAGGGGGAGGATACACAAGGTGTACACTTCGCGTCGCTTCGTTCGCGCCCTTCCCTCTTCTCCCCCGTTTCTGTCTCGTCCGCTCTCCCCCGAGTCCCTATTCTCGCGGAACACCGCATCGTTGGCCGGCTACCACACAAGATGAATCATTGGAAATGCAGCGCGCCGTAAGATCTCTCTCGGATGTGCCTGTGGTAGATAACTAGGTACGCCGCCTAGGTCGGCCGCAATGGTGGCGGGCGACACGGGCGACGGCCACGACGACAACTACGACGACAACGACGAGGTGTACACGATGCATTGCGCACGCACGTATCGCCTATCGAGCGAGATATACCCTCAGGCGTCCCGTAGCCACGTAGCCGATCTAACGAGGGCGATTGTCCCGCGAATGCGCGCATCGAGAGCGATTTTCAGGTGCCTCAAGTCCGTAGTAGAAACCCACACGAGAGTTAATGGCGCGGGATGGGGTTCTACGGCATTTACCGGGCCCTAGCACGATACGGCCACGACCTGGTCGCCGTGTAAACCCCTATGTGTGTGTGTGTGTATAGTATATACTATATATATAAAATACCTAATGCATCAACCACTCTGCCGTGAAGATGCCAGTGTCAGTTAAGAATCGCCAGGTATTAACCTCCGCGTGGACCGCCGCGCGCGGAGTTTACGGGTTTCGTACGCCGGTGAGATTACGCGGTAAACCGCGAAACAACCGTCCGAGGATGATCCAACGCGCTTCCCGAAGCTAAGGTACTTAAATCGTCAGAGAAACTTCGCGGCATCGCATCGGTCATTTCTGTGTTGCTTTTCGTTCTTTTTTTTTTTTTTGTTTTTTAATTTGTTTTCGGTCTCGTTTCCGTTTCGGCGAAATTAATCGCTGTTCGTTCGCTGCTCTCGACTGCGCGGTCTCGGCGCAGCATTCAGAGCTGGCGGCGCATCAGCGGAGATAGTAATTACCCGTACGGAAGCAAAATAATCTTGGCGGCGCAGAGCTCGGGGGCAAATTACTGAATAAACTTCTGTACAACTCACTCGCGCGAGCGGCTGCCGCTCTCGCGCGCGAGAAATAACAGTGGTAAATGTTATTAATGTATGAAGTGTGTCGTTGAACCGAAGATCACACGGAGAATGCCGACGACGAGGATTATTAGCTTACGTGGCGGTGGCGTATTATCGTGCCCGAAGAGAGAATTGCGACCGGAGAAGCGAGCGTCGTGATGTAGCTTTCGTGGTGCAGCAGCGTGGAGAGGCTGCGCGCAGTCGCGACACCGGCGCGAAATGCTTCACGGAGAGAGGGTGGAACAGAAGGTTGCGATGTAATGGCGAGGTGGCTCGACGATAGGAAAGGAACCACGTAGAAGAACAGAGGGACCGCGACGATAGCGGAGAGGAGAACTGAATGCAACGAAAGAGAGAGAGAGAGAAAGAGAAGAGGAACAAGCGCGGAAAGAAGCACGGAATCGAAAGGGGTGGCTCGGCCAAGACGAGAGGAGACGCAGGCAAGTTTATAGCGGGGATTTAGATGCGAGCGAACGTTTCGAGGCATTGTTCGATATAAGACACGACTTCATTAAGCATTCAAGTAATGTTCAAACGTTGTACATTGAATTGTACTTGCGTCTCTCTCTCTCTTCTCGGCCACTTCTCTCTCTCTCTCTCTCTTTTTCTCTCTGCTTCCGTTTCTCTCGTTGTCGCGAACGACATTCCCCTCTTCTCGCCGCGTCCTTACAAGCGTCCGTCCACCCTGCGAGTGTCTTCTCTCGCCGGCGACCTACCGTATGTTGTCGCCGTGTGGCGGCACGACATACAACGAGAATATCGTCCCGGGAGGTTTCTACTACGGACTCGTGATGCCGCAATATCGAATAATGTATAACTGTATCACAGCAGCGCGAGAGAGACAGAAAGGACGGGGGTAAGAGGAGCCGGTAAGAGGAATAGATGGGAGCGAAGTAAGACGACGGGGTGGCAACGAGAGAGGAACGAGCATTTCGTGGCACGTTGAGCCGCAGTGTCGGACGACCGAGATAACCCGATATATCTAGATAACTGCGCGCGCACGGAATACATCACCATATAAGTAAAACCCCCATGGCCTCCGAGATCACCACCGCCGTCGTCGCGGCGAGTGGCGGCGGCGTTGCTTGCGCCTTGATTCACAGCGGTCGTTCTCTTCCGTCCCGTTGATACTACCACTATTTTACCTCCTTTAGCGATATCAACGCGCCCGAATCACCGCGCAAATCATTTCGTTTCCTCGGAGCTCGTTGTTCCGCGCTATATTCTCCCGTTGCGCAGTGTCTTCATCCGCTTTTTCGCATCACGACGGCGCGTCGCGACAGTCGAAGCACAACGCGGGAACGACGTCTACGTCTTTATGCTAAACAGCCGACCCTCGTTAACTCTTTAACGTCCCGAGTGGAAAGTCTCGCGTAGACAACATCCCGCGTAATAGTCTTTTTACGCGGCGCGTCGGATAATAGTTTCGAAGAAAACGCGGTGTTCTCGCGCGGTTATAATGGAAATAGAGAAACTGTTTGGCGGGAATGATCGAATTTTTCGGAAAAGCACGTTTTACATACTCTGTCCTGTAAAATCGAACGGAAATATACGTACAGATATAGGTACGTAGAATGACAAAGTGTTGTCGCGCAAAAAAATGAAGAGGGTTCTCGTGCGGATGAGAATAATCGGATTGTTATGTCACTCTCGTCCACGCACTTGTTCCGCGGTTGCGCTCTATCGTGCGGCAGAAAAATAAAAGCGAAACCCAAGAATCATTTCTCAGAGGGCTTAGGACGTCCGTTCGTTTGCGTCCGAAAATCCGGATGATTTACTTTCTCGAGATAACGAAATGCCTTCGAAAGACGTCCGGATCGGTTCGTCTTGACGTATTGTAATCTGTTGCTATCCTTACGCGTTAATTAATGATCTCTGATATATATATATTTAGAGAAAAGATAATCCTCGCGTGAAGCGAATTTAATTAAGTTTAATATGAAGACAGTGTTATTGTCAATTTTTTATCTTTTCCTTTTTAAGGACTATTCTCTTTTTTGGGATCTTCTCGGGATACAAGAACAACCGCAATTTTAAATTGCCAGAAAAACGGTAAAAATATCAGCGTAAAAATATTACGAGCACACAAGAGAAGCGTCTTCTCGAATCACGTATTACTAATTCATGAAAATATGCGTGAAGTTATAGGAATGTGCGCGGGAAAGTGTTGTCGGCATGATGTGAGCCACATTTTGCGTCCTCCGTTTTGGTCACGTACGAGCCCCGCGAAGTAAGAGCTTTTTCGCAGCGGTATTTCATAAAAAGGTCCTACGGGTTATGAGGCACGTTTTAAGATCGCGGAAGTACTCGGTTTATGCATGTACAAAGTTGTACGGGGACTCCGATGGCTCTTGCTACGACAGCATAAAATTTATACCCGGCACCTTCAGTAATACGCGTATCTTTTACATCCGCGTACCGTCTCAGCTCCTCCTCCCCGTCTCGCATGCGATCGCAATTTCAACGCGCAGATTGTAGAATCGATACTTCATATGTTTCATGTATATCCCTGTGTCACGCGCCCTAAACGTTTAGCACCGACCGAAAGAAATATCTTTATCTTAAGTGTGAAATAAAATATTGCAGAAAGCTATGTTTGCAAATAATTTTTCAATCAAAGAGAAAATATATTTTTCGGCAAAATTTAGTTATCAAAGTTTTAGTGATATAATTTCAGCTGCACCTTGTAATTTTATATATTTTCGGCATTTTTTTATTAATGTTGAAACATGAAATCTGATGACACTTTCACGCTTTTCTACAGGATAATACGAATAATTCGCGAATACGGTTCTTTTATCGGAGTAATTTCGATCTAAAGTTAATCTTCGCACACGCGTACAATCCAGCAAGTTATCACTATAAACCGACCCCCAAAACTCGTAAAAAACTATTTGATGACACGAAATAATCCGTCTCGTAAAACATAAAAACTTTTCGTGACACTTTATCTTGTCGATGTCAATCTATTTCAAACTCAAAGAGAGCGAGTAGGTAGAGCATTTCTCTCACTGACATAGAGATAAAACGTTGGGGGACAAAATGTAACAATAGCGATCTTTACGGCTGCGTATATATGCGGAAAATTTTCACGATGCGCACGAGAAGGATGATCTCATCGTGGGCGAGCGCGCAGAAACCGCGTAAAGAGCGCAAAGGAAAACGACGTCGCTCACGTCGGATGTGAATTGCGAACTGCGCAATACCAATGTTGCTGCTGCTGCAACGCCCGGCGTGTGTCTCGCGATTTTTCCAACACCGCAGGTGTATTGAGTTTAAATGCATTCTGCGTAATTGAAGGCGCGGCAACGGCGCTACGGAAACGTTTCAGCGAGTAGCGGTAATAATATCTGTCTCGTGAAGAATTGTGACTGCAATTGTCGAGTAACGCGTCCCGCTTTTGCTCCTTGGAGTTCCCTTTTTCTTCTCTCTTCGACTACCCATCGTCGAGAAGACTGAAACATCCGCCCGGCGAGGGAAAGAGAGAGAGAGAGAGAGAAAGAGAGAAATAAAAAATATATGACGCTATACCACGGGCGGCGTAACGCGAGCCTTAATGGCATTGTTAACATAATTCTCGCGCGCGGCGCGCACGAGCAGCCGCATAACTTACCGTCGAGCGGCGACGACGAATTATTTCGAAGAAGATACGAAGGTACGGGCCCGAATACATCACGCGATGCAGCACGCGCGAAGAACCGCGATTTTAATGGATTTTTGTCCGCGGCGCGAATAATTAAAGGATTCGCGATGCATTTTAAGCCCCGCAGAATTGCTGCGGTCTACGCGCTTACTGTCCGCGCGTGGGATTTCGTTCAAGTATTTATTACGAATGAAAGCGGCGCCTTTCCGCGAAAAATCGACGCACGCGGACGTATTCACGACGATTTAATAATCCAGCACGATTATATTCGGCGGTGTAACTAACGGAGGAAGCGACGAGCGTATTTTGTAAAATTCACTTTAATTAGAGTATATGTGCCGACGAACGTCGAATTTATTACACAAGATACCTTCATCGCGAGCGAAATAATTAGTACGCGGTAGATCAGAATTTTGATTGCGATGATAATCCGCACGTAGAGTCGGCCGGTTTTCTTGATAGAAAAACGGAAGCGGCGCGGACGGCGGCGTTACGCGAATCTGACGCATTTTACGACGATACTCATCGTCCTTATTAAGACACTGACAGCCGTAACTGTTGTCATATTTTTTCCGTAATGAGCACTTTCTGTTGTCATAAATCCAGTTTTTAATGACCCCCAGTGTTCTCTACCACATCTCTCTCCCCCTGATTTACAAGAATACTTGATTTTATCCTGCTAAAGAAGAGAAAGAGAGAGGGAGAGGGAAAAGAGCTGTTTAAAAGCCACGTCCCTATTTCAACGTCGTTTTCGTAGCTAAATCCTCTGGCGTGTAACACAGACAGAAATCCGTCTGCCGTAAAGCCGCGCGCGACGTTCAAGTAAGGGGCATCGCTCTCTCCGTTCATTAACGCCGACTAATTGGGCCGGCTGACGGTAGATTGGAACCTGACAGCACTGATAATCGACTCGGACGGAGTTAACGGTGTCGCCAAATATTCGAACGCGGCGTGTCTCTGTCGCTCGGATCGGATCGGACGTTCATTCGGAAAGGCCGAAGGCGCTGTCCGCGACGTAACGACGACGACGACGACGACGACGATGAGCGAGCGAGCAAGCAAGCGAACTAGTGAAACTGACAATGACGACGACGACGACGACGCTGTGCGACAAAAAAGCCACCCTGCGGATAAAAGCGGTTCGTCGAAAAGGGGAGGCGGTGGCGCGTATACGCGCGGTATTCCGTGTATTATTATCCGCGCGCTTTTAAGGCGTCATCAGCAGACGATAAAAAGTCTACGAGCGGCGGCGGGGCCACCGACTTTAACTATAACGCCGTATAAGGCGATCGAGCAATTAACAGCTCGGGAACGTGCGCGGCGATGTTACGCGCATGTACACGCGGATGCGGTTATATTCGACGTGCGCGCGGAGACGATAAACCGTTGAAACGCGTAACGAGATGTACGTATCGTCCTGTCCGTCGCGCTTGGCTTTCGCCAGGTAGAAATTCCACAGGCGGAACCTGTTATCGAATAAATTGGTATGTATCGGCCATCGAGTAGAGCGCACAACGTGTGACGCACGATCTCGCGTACTAATCTCATTAAATCCCATTACGAATAATTTCGGAAGCCGCAATAACGCGCGGCGAAAGAGAGAGAGAGAGAGAGGAAACAGGCAAACTCATACCGCGTAACACGATACACCGCGCGCGAATATGGTAGACACGTGACGACGTTTCGGTGTGTTTAAGCGATATTACATGTAACTCTTTTATTCGTTACCGTATTGAAAATATACCCCGTTGCTCGAACCGCCGAGAAACATCGAATGAGAATCACGTCGATCAACGTGAATCTCGTGACGGCGCTAATCGTATACGATTCCCGGACGTACGATCGGTCGGTCGTTGATGAACGTCGACATTGGCTCGCTAATTAAACACGTACGATCGCCTTTACCTTCTCAATTCCGGAATATTAACGAAGGCTATCGACTATTGCGAGAGAGAAAGAGAGAGAAAGAGAGAGAGAGAGAGAGAGAGAGAGTCGCAACGAGATTTATAAAAATAAACACTGATGAAAAAATCGGTTATAACATGCTTCTACCTGAGTCGAAATTTAGCATCCTTTTTTTGTGCTCTTTCAGTCTATATAAACATATCTTTATAGAATTAGAATCTAGAATAGAACCACCTCTTTTAAAACTTGATCTCTTCTAATTCGAAATATAACGCCGAAATGCTATTTCGAACCTATCAGAGCAATGCGCAGCATAAGCTGAAGATTAAACCTTACTTTAAAACTGTTAGCAGAAAAAAAAAAGAATTGTAGCGTTGTATTTCGGATTGTAGCGTCAAAGTAACATCTTTCTCTCTTACTCCTACATCAAAAAAGAGGAACTGAAGTTCAATGTAGACGCTAAATTTTGATTCAGGTATTTATTTTCGTATACGTAGTTTGTGCAATAAGCGTCGCTCGACGACTACACGCGTCTTTCTGTCATAAATTAAGTTCTTTAAATGACTCTGTTGCCTGTGAATTTTTGATCAACATTCACATTCGCATGTACATACATACACAATTCAAAGGAACATATAATACCGATGTTTCTTCAATAAACTAGCGTAATTTTTTTTTCTCGAGATAATGAGATAGAATTGTATCTGCATTTTACATACCCTGTGTGTATCGCCATGTAATATCTGCCGTCGGCCGTCGGCACTGCCATATTCGATGCGCCGTGGGACAATCTCGCTTTGACGCTTCCGACGTCGAAGTTGTCGACGAAATTCATTCTTGAAACTGCCACAGACAAATTATACTTCACAAGTGCAAAGAAGAAAGCGTGAGTTCTCCGACACTTTCGAAGCACAACACTGTACTCACACAACAACGCGTCGCGCGACTCCGACCTTCTTCCGACGGAAAGTCGAAAAACCAACGGGAATAATGCGCCGGCAAATAACCACCACCATCACTGACATCACTTTCCCCGATTTTCGCGGAAGCGCGATAACTTGTTTTGTAATGCGTGCAGTTCGATACTCAACTCAATAACGGCGGATTGAGTGATTAAACATCGCGAA
>QVOA01009324.1:0-65004 GCA_014825685.1 Pseudomyrmex cubaensis | reverse complement strand
TACTTTGTTTAAAATGTTGCAAACTACAAATTGTACAATCATTGTAAATAGACACTGAAGAAGACCCAAATCGCGGATCGAAACGTCTGTTAAAATGAAGAAGTCTATTGACCCGAAGATCTGGTTTTTTGCCTCACATTGGCCATTTCTCTACTACTAAGATTTCTAAATTCTTAATACGATTGGCTATTCTACGTCTCATATGTTACGATTACGTTAATTTGTGCGTGAAGGCTTTAAATACGAGCAATTTCCTTTTCTCGGAATTGTTCCGATTCTTAACAAACCAAGAGTGCTGCGCAAACCAAGAGAACACACCTGATATATTTACTCGTTAAAACAATTACAGTTTCCCTTAGACCGAAATGTACAATGCGCATATATATATATAGTGTTGATATAGCTATTGGCTATTATTGTTTTAGCAACGTAGGTATCAATAAGAGCTAGTTACATGAAACTGTACAATACTTGACCTGATTTTGCGACTCGCAATGTACGACGCCATTACCAAGAAGATCGGCAAACTTTGTTTGTCCTTTGACAACATTTAGTATTAATATTCTGCGGGATTTTTTCTCGGTAAAGGGATAATGCACAAAAAAAAGAACAAGGCGAGATTTGTTAATATCCTGTGGAAAATTACGAGTTAAATAAACATAATAACATGGCAGAAACGAGAGATCGAAAAAATCACGCGAAACATGGTAACGAGAAAGCAGAAAAATTTTTTATGTCGTGTTAAGCTCGCGTTTTCATTTTCTAAGACGTTCGTTTAAAACCTTTCGCGCTTGTCGTTTCTTTTGCGAGCAAATTGGTTACACGAAAGTTCACTTTGAAATGGGTAAAATTGCGGATTACAGTAAATAAATTGTGACGCAATGATTTATTTTCAAATGTCAGAACTCACGACAGCTTTATCGACTCTAAAGTTCTACTACGCTCGCTAATTTACCTCGAGCTTCATGATCCTGGCCTGGATTCGTCACCTGTTGATCTCATTCTTTCTGCATTTGACGTGATTTGGATCGGAATTCGACGTGTCTCGACATCTCTCGCCGACTTTCGGGATTTCGCGTTTGACGGGATTTAAACGATCAAGTGGTACAGTCGTTGCTTCAGGCAGACGTTATCGGTTCGCGCAACAACGATCGAAATTACTGAAACGAATGAGACGCACAACGATATTCAAATGATGACACTTCTGAGTAATCGCGTTATATTGGAATTAGATTGAAAGCTTATATTTAAATGGTCTATTAAATCGGATGCGATCAATAAGAAGTGACTGAGTTAAATTTCAGATGAAGTGTTCGCATAACACAATTAGGTCACATAGACGCGTAATCTAATTTCACTGACAAGCGAATATTGAGCAAAACGGAAAGGTATAAAGTAACAGAGAACGAAACAATAATGGAACATTCCGATCGCGAGCGTGGCCTTTAGCTAATACAATATTAAGAATCTTCCATTACGACTTAACAACGAGCTTTTGTTTCGTAATTGGAAAATCGATTTTATCGCTTACATATATGATGTGATACGATCCCCGTGTAATATTACATTATGAGAGAGAATTAATGAATTATAATATATTTAAATTTCATAAAGCTTAGAAAGATGTGTGTGTGTTGGCAACCGCGCAGTATTAAAAAAAAAATTAGTTTAATAATTTACTTTACAATCTTTTTACAATGCCGCGATCTGTTTTAATAGAATTTAAATAGTTACCAAAATCCCGTGCATTTTTATGCATTAATTATTTACGATTTTTTTTTTATTGCATTTTTTATTTTGTACCAAGTTAACATAAAATATTCGAAGCTTGTTGTCTCGACCATAAAATTTCAAAGGATCGCGCGCTATTTTTATTCAAAACTCGTTTGACATTTCTCCTACACGGTTTTTCGCTTTTCTTTTTATTTTTTCTCTGTTTTTCAAATCGACGTCGCGCACGTTTTCGATTTGAAATCTCGAATCACGATTATCTCATATTTTTTCCGCGCGAACGTCTCCGACGAAAATTGTTACGAGTACCCATCGGGGACCGATTTGGCTCGTTCTCCGGTGGAGGTTACGAAAGTTGTCTGAGCTTTCGTAAACACGGAAATCATCCACTGGAAGCGCTTTGCGGGCGTTAGAGCGAATTTCCACCGGTTAATTTGCACGTTACCGGCATTGGCACTTATACCAGCTGCCTAACAAGGGATGGAAAGAGAGAAAGAGAGAGAGAGAGAGAGGGAAAGGCAAACACGAGTCCGAAGCATCGGCAATTTTCTCCAATCACAATGCCGGAGTGCTTGGACGACTGATAACTCGAAGCATTACGTGTTCCTCGAGTAATTACATCACGAGCAATTTTACTCACCGGTAACAAGCTCGCAGTCGATCGCGTGGATGTCCGCGTAAATTGAGACTAACGTCCGACACGTTGTCTGCAACAATTGCGTTAGAGAGTCTCGTCTTTGCGCTTAGACAACATAAAATGCAAAGCGTTTCGCAAAACGCGCGCGTTAGTATGTATTTCAATTGTATTCTCGCAAGAATCGTGAGAGGATTACGTTATATAAAATTGAGTTCAATTATTTTGTTTTCCTATATAGATTTTATGTTTAATTTATTTATTTTTAATTGATCAGTACTTAGATAACTATTTTTTTTTGTCTATTGTGTGTTGACGTGCAACTTATTTATTTTAGATAAGATTAATTTTTATTATTGCCGAGTGTTTATTATAAACCTTAAATTTTGTTGGTTATTGCAATCAATTTGTAAAAATTTTTTTACACTTAGTTATTTGCTGAAGAAAAATCCAAAGATCAAAATGTCTGTGATTATATTTTATAACAAAATCATATCTTTATACACGGACATCCCGTATATTGGTTCGCATTGGCTCTTATTATTTTAAAATTGAGTTATTCGTAAAGTAATTGAAAAGAACCTCACAAGCGGCTCGAATTAAGATATTCAAGAATCTTTAAACGTAACTTAACTCGTCGCGCGGATTTAGAGGCTACGCGTTGAATCTCTTTTGCAGCTCGAGATAAAATTCTCGATTCAGGCGTATCAGAAAATGAGACTTGCATATGAAAGAGAGAGAGAGAGAAAAAAGAAGAAGAGAGAAAAAGAGAAGTCTTAAGAATGCTTATGTCTCTCTAGAAACAAGTCACAGTCGAGAGAGAATGACACTTCTCTCTTATCGGAAAAATCTATATCCACTTATTTCCGTTGTCGCGCGTTTCCTCGCGCGCGCGTCGCCGTGAATTCCCCATCGATATCCGGCCCGAGAGAACTGAGTTTAATAATCCGTCTGTGATAGATAAAATATATGAAGAGCTTTTTTCTTTTCTCTCTCGCTCTCTCTCTCTCTCTCTCTCTCTCTTTCTTCTTCAATCCGGCATAGCAATTATCAAAGCAATTATCATATCGCAATATGAAATATTCATTCAGCTGACATTTGCGGAGAGAAAGAGAGAGAAATTGACATAGAACATTTTATTTCTTCATTTATTTCTTTCGTTTATTTCGTTTTTTTTCGTTTTTATCTTATTTTATTTTATTTTTTTTTTAATTTATTCAAATGTAAAGCTCTTTGCGTGTGTCATGCCCGCACAGCAGAGTGTGCTCTTTGAGTGTATGAAAGCAACAGCGGAAGGGCGAGCTATTTCAGGAATGTTTTCAATCGATGAAACGCGATTCTTTTACCCCTCCGAGTCTTTTTCCTGAAAATCCGGGAGAGCAAAAGAGAAATATGGGTGAATTCACTTTTGCACCGTAATAACAGCGTCCGCGTTGGAAAACGTGAGCGTCAAATCGCGAGCGAATCTGCTTTCGCAAAGCGCATTGACATTTATACGATGAGATACTACATATATGTGGAGCGTCAATTCATCATTTGCGATAATCCTATGCGAAATCGAGACCCAGCGGCGGCGATCAAATAACCACAGCGTCGAACGCGGAATCTAATCTGATAAACATCATAAGTTCACACGTTCACGCTTCTATTCGCGTGACAAAGAGCACAGGCGATATCCGATTATCCGCCGTCAAAGAACACGCGCGTCTGTGTGTGTGCAAACAGCGCTAGAATAGTTTTCGTTAATACACTAACGCGCTGTAAAATAAAAAAAATAAAAAAAAAAAAAACTGCGCACTACGTAGTTTTGATCGCGCGCAGCAACGCTGCTGTAAAAAAAACTGTATGCAGTTAGTACGGAGTTTTTGTGTAACGCGATAACGCGTGTTTTTCGTCGGAGAGAGCGCGTGTCTCTCTGTTGTTGTTCTTCGCGCGCGCGTTTCGAAAAAGGTTTGATTAAAGCGGACAGATTGATCGAAGAGCACATACGACGGGGAGAAAATTTGGTTTTTTTCGATTGCTCTCTCCTAATAGTTAAAAATGACTGGAAAACAATAAACAAACATGACTGCATGGAAAAAAAAAGTTTTGCCATCACGTGGCTAGCTTAAAGAAAAATTTGCCAAACCTATTGAATTTTTTGTTTCACTAACAAAATGTGAAATAAAACAACAAATTTAAATGTCTCGGTCATACAAGAACCAATTTTCTTGCTTTCCAGCCAAAAATTGTTCTCCGTGTGAAAATAAAAATCTGAAAAAAAAGCATATATTATATGTAGCTTTACATTTGTTTTCTCATTGCATTACGTGTAACCATGTGAAGATACATATTTTAAGATTTGTATTGCGGAAATAACATTTTTTCGCCCTGGTAACTACACCGATTGCCTGTTGCACGTCGAAGCTTCAGAAGTTCGTAACTTCGTTTGCAATTTTTCGCATTAGTATTCATCTCGTCGCTAAGCCGCGACCTTTTCGCAAGTAAGAAAGAGAAAGAGAATAGGAGAAAGAGAAAAAAAAAAAAGAATGAACTAGTATGAATCACGACTTGGTGGAAAATCTCGTCTCGTCGCCGTATTCGGCTTGTGTGTGCGCTGCGTTTCAAAGAGCTAATTACGCCTCGAAGCTTCTTGTTCTTTGCGGCATTAAAGGAAAGGAAAACACGGCCGCGCGCGTTTCATCACGTATTTCCGCGGCGAACAAAGAGTGTCCCGATTTCATTGGCTCGGGTATCTGCCTTCAAGTCACACACCCCCACGCATTTTCTCGTGCAACCACACGCCACAGAAGATTCTCCCGCTTCGACATCTCCGTAAATTCAAATCTGATCTCGGAGAATGGAAAGCGTGAGCACAAACATGAAATTAGCATCGATCACATCAGCTCCGTGAATTTTAATGATTTAATTAAAACTAAAATTCAATTATTATTCAAAGCGGGAATATAATGTTCTCAAAGCGATAAGCTCAAGTAAACGAAGAGAGTCGTGTGGAATATGTTATCTCCTCCGCTGGTTACGCCCTTCTCATTTTCACACATTGTGTTTTCGAGGAGAGCAGCAACTACTCCCGCTCGTATGTTGTTTGTCTCGTCCGTTTTAAGTGAATGTAACGAACTAAGGCAATCAATATTCTGACATGAAATTTATACTTTGTTTAACTCTTTATATAACTTTGATCATATGTAGTTAACTAATTTTAACTCTTGATTATAATTTTTGTACATGGGTTTTGCACATGTAGTTTTTCGACGTGTATCATTGACGCGAATGAATTTTAATTATAAACTAAAAAAGTTCTTGTATGTACAGACCGTATATACGACCATATTAATATAATTAAATTCAACCATTCAAATTATCATAAATATTTAATGAAGATATAATATCAGAATGATATTCGACTTCAAAGATTAAAGTGTCTCACTAAAATAAACATATTCAATATTTTATTCTCGACCTGAGTGCAACATTAATCTTATACATGCTTTACATGGTCTTTTTAATTACTTAAGCTTATCAGTTATTACTATTAGTATTTTTACTCCGCTTATTATATTTTTATATTATATTATTATATTTATTATATTTTTATATTAAATTATTTGACGTGTTTTTTTTCAGTAATTAAAATAAATTGGATGAATTAGCGACTTTGCTTACAATATTTCACTTGTACATGTTCCGCAGAGAGGATAGACTAAAGGATAGGGTAATAGTCTCACCGGTTTTCCCGTGCCTCGGTGGTAGCGACGTGTTCGGCGGGGTCCAGGGGCCCATGGCCGGGAATTGTTTTCGCCAGTTCTGGTGGTGGCTGCTCCCGATCGCGATCCTATCCGGGTGCCTTTCCCCCTCAACCGTAGTCGGTCGTCTCTCGTGCACGTCCACCTATTCCACGGAGGTAACGAGCGCCGAACGACCACTCGACGACACAGACGTGGTGGTCTTTCTAGGCGAGGGATGCGACGGAGAGATCAACGTCACCGCGATACAAGATCAGTTGGAGCGCGAAGTGGATCTGGACGACGATCTTTCGATCAGCGTGATGCCGACCAACCGTGAGTATTATATGCTGTCTGTCTTATTTCGACCTAAACTACTCGCTATCCGCAGCACAAATGCTTCGCGGACAATTCACACCGCGGATATCAGAAAAGTACGTAAAACTTTTGGGTAAAATAAAATATTAGAACAGATGTGCGTGAGCCATAGATTTTACGTTTTTTTTATATTGAATATAAAAAAACCAATACAGTTTTTATATTCAATAAAAAAACACACACATACACAATACAACTTGTGTTTTGCTCGCATCTGTCTTAATACTTTATATTCTTATGAGCTTATCTTAATTGTTGTGGATAAAAAGTTGTATTATAACGTTTAACTACGGGGTATCTCACCGTGCACAATTACGCACATGTTTCTCGCGTGACACAAGCGACGTTAATTACACCAGACCAAAAAAAAACATTACTTTTTTAAATTTCATTTTAGTTAAAACTCTTATCAAAATTTTGAATATAATACTTCGCGGCTGTAGTTGTATAAGTTAGATTTGACTAGTGTAGTTGAAGGTTAATTATATATAATTTATATATAATTATTGAAATAAGATATATATATATATGTACATATATAAACACATTTTACATATAACATATATAAACATATATGTAACTTATATTTATTCATATATATTATATATGCATAAATAAATATACTAATATATATACTTATTTATATAATATAATTATTTTACATATCTGTAAAATGTATATATTTATGTATATAAAATGTATTTATATGTACATATAAAAAAACTCCATACATGTACGCATAAAACTTCTCGAAATAATTAATTATAGTCATTTGGTATGTATATCAGATACGTGTTAAATGCAAATTTTGCTGCAACATTTACTCCACAGATTATAACGGTGTTACCTTTATACCCATAATATAGAAGCAAGGTTGGTAATATAATCCATTCGCACGCTTCCTCGTTATGTATAACGGCATCAAGCGGTCCTAAATTTACACGCGCGTGAATCACGCGATGTCCGATAATCCAATTACGTATTCAAATCGAAACTCGGCTGGCTGTGCGTTTGGCGTAAGTGCCGGTCCGGCGAACCGCCATCTCTCTCGGGAGAATGACGTTCACCCACATATCGTATTTTTGTTGCGCGCGAACAAAATTGAAATGCTTCTCTTTTCTCGTAACCGATACGTACGACGGGTATACGCTATCGTGAGACATAAAATTGATACGCGAGCTCAAGAATGGCGCGGTCGGTTTCACGTCGCAAACCTCCTCGATCTTTCGGTCTCTGTCATATGTACGAGATGCTCCGTATTGAGAAAGCTACGCCAACAGCATCTTCGCAATATATTGTTTGCGTCGTGTACGCGCGCATTATATCGTACACAATCATCGCGGACCCTCCACGCTCGAGATACGTCACGCACAATGTATGTGAATAGAATCGCCAGAGACGAGCCGGATTAGCCTCGATGTTGTTAAGTGTAACATCGGCTGTAACGAGCGGAGTGCGAGATGCGCATAACGCGCTACGCCTCTCTCCGTCATTATCCTGGATGTAGGAGGGTTGGCGAAGCTTATCGGGATCGATAGCCAAGAGCTCATTGAAAATTGCGCCGTTAAATCAATATACGTCACAACGACACTCTCTTTCTCTCGCGCGCGTGCATTACGGTAAAGCATGTGTCCGCGCGCGAAGTGAAAGAAAATCGAGATCGGAGAAGGAGGAGAAGAAGGGGTAATTCTCCGAAGTCCCCGTTCGTCGTGGGGAAACTAACGGTCCGATTAATTAATTCCCAGTGACGTGCGAGACGGAAACCGGTGGCCTCGGCGCGCTGATCCATGTTCTCGGTGAGAGCAACGCGAAGGCGGTGATTGCCACTCTCGACAGCTCGATCTGCGAGGTGGCCGCTAAGCTCGCGCACCTTGGGAATAAGCCGTTGCTCACTTGGACCTGTCCATTGGTAAGTGCTGTCGCCCCGCTTGTAATGGGTTTCCACGTTTCCGCACGGTTATTCGAGCTGTTGAACGACGCTTAATTGGCTATTAAGTTACGCGGCGGTCTCTCCGGGTATCTTGGGAAATAAAAAGATTCTTGTGAAAGTATTTAATACAAAACACCGAAGCTGCTTTATTACTCTTTCTTTGGAAAAGAAAACTCGGGACCAAAAAAAGAACTCTGTGTACCGGAGTAATTAAGGATTACGTTCTTTAAAACGTCTCTCTATTCTCGAGACTTATATCACTGGTTTCTTTTTGCCCAACATTTTTTGGTGCATTTTTTAAATTTTTACTGTTTGTTTATGTAAATTGCTCTATACGTCCCGTATAAAGTTAAAACAGGTAGATTGTTTTTATTTTTATTGTTTATACTGACGCGAATGTTCTATTTTTTATCTACTACATTTTTTCACGATTTGTTGTTTACGTGCAAAATACGCGATATATTGTTTTTCGAATTGTTTCTGTCACATCTTGATCGAGTGATCAAGTCGTTTGCGGTATTAAATAAAATTATCACATTTTCGCGTGTGTGAAATAATTGGACCAAAAAAAAAACACCAAATTAAAACAGAGAATCTCGCGATAAATTCCAAAGTATTTACAACGCGACTTTTATTTTTTGGAAAAAAGAACGAAATAGTTCTCTACAAACAAAATCTGACGTCTGAAAAATAAAACATTTTTTTGTCTTAGTTTTAAAACTCCGAGCCGAGTGAGACTAAAAAGAAATCGGTTCAGCTATTGATTCAGGGATGATCGAAATATGAAAATTTTGTACCTATTCTCAAGTTTTCGTGAAATCACATATTTTTTACACACCGTGTGCGCGCAACTTGCGTCGTAAAGTTGGACATGAGACGATATTTGATAATAAAAGCTAAAATATAATGAAAATCTGTGCTTGTAAATAATTATCTACTACGAGAATATACCAGATATTGCGAAAATGCTATAAATTCTGTCTCCGCTTCCGCGCGATTGACTTTGTTGAAAGAGCCAATTTTAATTCCGAGTTCCAAGCCTGTTTGAAATGTTTATATTCAGTTTTCTAATTAGTGCGAGCGCAATTACGACATTTCTCCTTATGTAAACGGTAAATGGTGCACATGAAATATATTTTCGTAGTCTTTGTGTGTATGTGTGTGTGTGTGTGTATGTGTGAGGCCAATAATACAGAGCTTTTCGCCAAATTCTCTTTGCCCGAATTCTTTCAACCGTGAACTTTGTCACCAATAAAGCACAATTTGCTCGAGCGAAACAAATCGCCGTCCTGAAAGCTCGTCTTTATGTACTGGCAGATATCTCACACATTTCCCCAAGGCGACAGTTATGTCATCGCGTTCGACAGACACTTTCGGATATATTTCCACTACACACGGATGAATTGAATTTTTACGTGTCATTCATATTAGTTTTATATTTTGCTTTAAAATAAAATCTTTTATTTTGCGAACATTTTTGTTTATCAAAGTGCAATATGTTACAACAGTAATCGTTGTTTTTCTCGTAAACATTAAAAGAATATTTGCGCAGTGATTATTTCGTGTTTTATTTTATTGCAAGGAATATAAATAAAAATTTTCCGCATACTACAAATAGAACGCAAAGCTGTACACAAAACTGCGTGTGTTGCTCTTTTTCTGTAAAGTAAAAATATATACGCAAGCTAAAAAAAGACAAAGTTGATTTATAAAATTCGCGAATATTTTTTTCTACAAACTACTACTTCGTTCTACGCATAGCATCGAGTGATTTTTCAAGTAGATATTACGTTAAAAAAACGACTAAAAATATAACTTCTCAAATGCCATCTCATTAAAATTTGAGAAGATCGCAAATATCGATAACTTATGTTCCAGAGAGATTTGAAGGAGCGGGATTTGTCATCGATCATCAGGCTTTCTCCGTCATTACCGTCGATGGCTAGCGCCGTGGCGGAAATATTCTTGCATTTGCAGTGGAAGACTGCGGCCATTATCGGTACAGGTAAGTCTCTTTCATTGTCAAGATCAACACTTAATATCGCACAAATTTGCTACAAAATGAAACTCATTATCGAACAGAAAATGCTAGCAATAGTAACAATACTAACAATAAATTATACTGATTTGTTTTTAAATAATTAATAATTATTATTTGTAATTTACAAGATTACTATTTTGTGATTTAAACTATACAAGCATTTTTTTCTGGTTTTTTAAATTTATTATTTCAAGATTAAAATACCCACACATTTTTAGTTATTTTTTTATTTTTTTAATTTGGTTGGCTTTATCTTATAATTATATATTGATTATGTTATTATAGTGCTAGAATCAATTCTATTTAATATTACTTTATTTACAAGATTAATATTTTCATTAGGTTTAGATTTTTATTTGATTTATTCGAAAATATTCTGCATCTCATTCAAAAATCTCATTATAATTTTACATCCTGAAATGTGGATATTTTGTTTTCTCTCTCTCTCTCTCTCTCTCTCTCTCTCTCTCTCTCTCTCTCTCTTATAAAAGAATATTACAAAATGCAAATTGAATAATAAATATATGTCTCGCGTATTTGCCACACGGAAAATGAAACACGGTTGATTAAACTTTCCTGCTTTTATTAATTCACGACTTGAAGAAAGAGAGAATTAACGTGTATTTTGTGCATGTTAGCTCTGTCAAACGTGCGGTGTGCATGCAAAAAAGCTCACCTATTTTCAACGTCGGTTTGCGAGAAGAAAATTACGCATGGCTTCTCGCTTTTGACACACAGTGTAATGTAATCTGATCTTTCATCGAATCAAAAACGCTAAGAAATTAAAGCGCGGAAGGATCAAAAGTGAGGAACGAAGCTGAGATAATAATAAATCGAGATCGATTGCCGATCGCCACAGTCCACTGAAATACGATCGCGCGCGAGGTGAATTTTAAATGCCCGTTGCTGACGCTCTTTCTGATTTAACGCTGCAGATCGCGAGCCCTGGTCCAGCCTGGATCGCGCCGTGATTGGCACATTCCGACGGATCGGCGTTGACCTGCGACACCACTTGATTCTGCCCCATCGCGCCACTCTCGAGCAAATCCGCAGAATACTCAGATCCGTGCACAGCATCTCCCGTCGAGGTAAGCTACACAGTTGGATATCCCATTATACAGAAACTCGCGAGCATTATCAGCCACTTGCAGTCCCGGACTGCGCAGTATGACGGAAGTATCTCTTCTCCGAAGTAAACTACCTAAACTATCGGACTCGAAAATTAAATTAAATGGCGCAACGCGCATCCTTTCCTTCGAATAAGATAGTAGTGAAACGCGTTGCGCAACCTTTTCGTCTCTTCGTCTGAATTCCCAAATGCGATTGAAGACATTTGCGAAGTTCTGTATGTGTGTCTCGCGATTTGATAGCTATCCGCGTCTTGTAACTATTCTACGAAACGCTTAAACGTTTAATTGCATTTTGTTGCGTCATTGTGATTTTACGTGCGATGTTCCGAAATGTCTGACGTTGAGTTACTTTGGTCGAAAGTTTATTGCATTACCGATACAAGACAGACTTGGAGAAATTCTGTTCGCGCTGTTTACAACTCTCCGGTTCGAGATTTGTACGGGGAATTAAGAGAATGCTGGAACACCGTCTGCAATTTCGACCGAACGCATGATTGCAGTTTCGCGAGATACGTTTCTTTATACGTTTATTGCTCGGAACTGAAAGCGCTTTTGCGAAAAGAGAAAAGATGAACAATGAGAGAAATCTGATCCGAAATAAATCTATCGGGAATTTAATAATTTTTCTAAACTTGTAATTGCCATCTCTGTGTAATTGATCTTCTGTAATTGATCTTAAACGGAGAGTTAACGAGACAAGACTGACCGAATCAGCCCCAGATAGAATAAACACTGAAGAAAACACACTGAGACCGTCAGAATTTAATTTGAAGGCTGCTAAAAGAAGTAAATGTAATAATTTTTCTGAACTTTTACAGAGTTACCACCTCTGTAATTGTACTTGATCTAAAGTGTAAACCTGTTAAGAGTTTAACAAAACAAGACTGACTGAATCAGATAAAATAAATACAACGAGAGACGAACGGAATGTAATTTGAAGAATATAATGTAATAGAAATAAGACGTGAAACACATATTTGTCTGGCGTAACGTTCTTTTTGCACACGTTTGTCCCTGTTTTCTCTCGACGACATTCGGTGATTAATTGTCACTTGTGTCGCGACAGTACACCTATTTTGCATACACCTATTTTATCCAATTTCGCGGAGTTCGGTTGTCACTTTTCTCCTCTTGAGAGATCGAGTTTCAGCGAAAATAAGAATAAAACAAAATTCTCGCTGCGCGAAAAGCGCAGAAAATTCCGGACATTTTTCGCACAATGGGTGTTTCGTTTGTAAGAGAGCTGAAGTTAACGACGTCTTATGGAATCTCTTCGTAGCGCGTAAAAAAGCGTGTCAGACGCTCGCTCGGTCGTAAACCAGGTTTAAACTAGCGACGAAGCACACCTGCACAGTCGTCTGCAAGCTCTCGAGAGAGGAGAGAGAGATAGAGAGAGAGAGAGAGTGAGAGAGTGTGATAAAAAAAGAAAGAAAAAACCCCCCGCGGCGAAAGCTTATGAGCCGCTCGAGGATCGTTACGTGGCTGTGAATTGAAACTTTACTGAAATTTTATATCAGAGAGCCTCTCTTGCGATTGTGCGTCTCAGAATCTCCGCGAAAGTGGCCGACTTAGTTAGCGATAATTTACGGCGCCCTGTAGCGCGCTCGTGAATGCAAATGAGTCGGGTGCGACGCGCCGCGGCCCTTTCCGCAGGAAACGTGTCCGTGAGCGACTGTATATTTCAATGTGAGATACGAATGTGTAATCAGAGAACTGGTTTTAATTAATTTCTCAGTCTTGTGAATGGACGGCCGCTTCGCGTTTCGCTGCGACAAGCACGACTGCGACCTGCCGACGCAGAAAGTTGCATATTTCGTGGTCAGACAGCGTCGCCCTCGTTTATGTAAATGTGTTAACCTTTTGCAGTTCAAATTGTTTTTCTCATTCTCAATAATCTGGCCCAACGTTGGTCTGAATTCATTTTAACTTTTTCCGAATTCATTTTAATCAATAATTCGAGTCACATTCGTCGAGATTGGTGCAATGTGAGTCAGACGTTGGACCGCATAGAGAGAGAGAGTTAAAGAACATAAACCGCGGCCCAAAAAATGACCTGTCACGCGTGAAGAAGCTCGACCGAGCTGCAGATTTATTGCGTCAGGAATTTATTTCGTTACACTCATATGTATATTTTATCATACAAAATTCAGAAGCACGATCGCATTTTATAAAGAGAGAGAGAGAGAGAAAGAGAAAGTTTGTATTTTTAGTTAATATTATATATTGAATATAAGCCCTCGCGCGCGCAGCTTTTGCCGGCGGGTATTTTGTGGACGATATTTCAATTACAATCCCGGGCTTTTTATCGTATCTCTGAAAAGAGATGTAGGACTATACGTTTAATTGCCACTCGACAGGTCATTCCACGCTCGTTAGTCGATATATCATTTTCCGCAATTTACCCTTCTTTTCTGTGCGCGAGCTCGTTTTCTCTCCCTTTTTTCCGCGCTTCTTTTCATCTCTGTATATAAATGCACGCGCTTATACACATACACGCGCGCGCAGCAAAGAGTATCGTATATTATACCTAGGGGCTAATACGGTTTTATGGTGAGTGTCGCAAAAAAAAAAATTCGTCTCTGTAGTTTGAGGATTTTATTATCGTCGTCGCGTATCGACCGGGATTTGGTTTATTTATTGGACATGGAAAGACAGTAATTTCTTTGGAAGAGATTTTCAGTAAACTTTGTTTTGTTTTATCCAATTAAAGAGATGAATACGCGTACCAACCGAACGCGCACGTTTTGTGATCGTATAATGCACACAGCAGCCGTTGCAGCATTTAATCCCTTAATGCCAGGATTTTCGTCTAGGCACGGAAAACAAACTTACTAGTAAATTAAGTTTTGTTCATTAACACACAATGTGGAGTTGTATTTGGATAGTTTATTTCACAAGTTGTCGCGTGTGCATCTCTTGAATAATAAATACAGAAAATCTGTTATATATATAGATATCAATGTATGTAAAAAAATACGCGAAAAACAAGTAAAGACTCCAAATGAATAAATAATGCAAAATTTACTACTTGTATCGAAATATTATAACTCGATAAATTAAACCGAAATTACAAATCACTGTGCTCTAAAACTTTTCCTATTGAGGAATTTTGAAAACACAAAACTCTCCGATGCGCAATCGTAATTTATCAAAGAATTTTAAATAACAACTTTGTGAATGAAAAAACAAACAATCCAATTGCGCTGTAAAAATGGTCAGAGATCTTTCCTGTTTGATTTCTTCTTTATTCTTTAATATTTTCTTTGTATCGCGTGTACACAGTCTCGATGCCAGCCACGGTGCTTTGTCTGCCGCTGCTAGACGAGATGACGAGTCGGGTTCTGATCGAGCTGAACGTCGTGTGGCAAATGCACACCAAGAACTCCGTCATTCTGATGATCCACACGGATGACATCGATCCTTTCCTACCGCAAGACGACTCATCATCGCCCAATCCGCTCCTCACCGATTCCCCGTCATCGACCCTGGTCCGTTCCGTGATCACACAGTCTTCCAATTTTTCTACCTCGAACACGACACGCGCCCCGAACACGACTCCGGAAAGCGAAACGAAGACGACGCCGAGCCCGCAGCTGCCCCGAAGATTCATCCCGCCCAGGAACCTCAGTAGCATCATGATGGAAAATCTATTCGCGGTTGCGCCACTCGATCAAAGGTGGGTAATCTATTAATAACGTTACCTCTCTCTCTCGCGCGCGAAGAAGATACTTCATCAATGCAGCTACGGCGGAAACACACAACTTCGGCTTCGTCATAAATTAATTACGTTTCTCAACTTAATTAATAGCAATAGCAGAGGTAAGCCACCCAGAAATGTGTCGCAGTTGAACGCAAGTTGCAGCGGCGCATCGTGAATAATAATTCGCAGTCAAGTCAGCAAATTAATTAACGTCCGACATTACGTAATTAATCACGTGTCCTTCGTTCCGAACACTTTGTAGCTTGTTTTCCTCGCCGTCTACTCGGCGAGAAAAGAGAGAGAGAGAGAGAAAGAAAGAGAGAATGTAACTTCTTTTTTGTATTACGGGAAGATTTATAACAGCAGACATTTCGTGTTATCCGGAAAATTTTACGATCTTCTGAAGATCCTTGAGACTCTTACGAAAAAACCTGTCAACATACAACGTGAACAACATCTCTCATATTTCGCGCGATTCAAGTAGAACGTTGGAAGTATCCCGCTGACGAACAGATATCTGACTTTTAGACCTTTACCCTCGTTCCAACTCGACGCTACGTAATTACGAGATTCCGACTGCGCGCGCGAACACTACGATCCCGAATTATAATACAAATCGCGCCTGTCGAATCATTCGAGCCGAGTTAATTGCGAGCGTCCATCCGTGTAATTCGCCTCATGATTAACTTTCGCTAACGGGAACGGGTTCGCGCGGCGTCACGGCGGAGCGTCGCGACGCCGCGTCGCCTTCGTACAAGAATAGTTCGACGAACACTTTCTACGAAAACGGTTCTTGCCGACGCTTTTACGCAGGTACGACGTGAGGAAGGTCTTCAATGGCACGCAGAATTACGCGACGTTGGCGTTGCTCGATCGACTGAACGAATCGCTGACGGTGCTGACGCGCGACAACAGCAGCCTCGACGGCCACAACAACAAGATGTACACGTACGCCCTGCTGGACTGGCGCGACGCCGGCTGGCAGCCAATACTCGCGGTGGTCGAGCAACATCAACGACTGCTGGTGCAACAGCTGAGCGCGATACCGTTTCTCAACGAGACGCAAATCGAAACACCTGACCTGTCCTGCGACGTCGATGATTGCTCGGGTGAGTTTCAGGGTTTGATTTGCGACAATTGAGGAAAGCAGTTTTTACGATTTTACTGAAGAATCAACACGCGGAAGGGACGGATTGATAAGTATCGAAAAAGAGATTTCGTTGCTCGCAAAATTTCCTTCGATCGATATCCGACTTTTCAGATTCGCAAATAACTGGAAATCGCTTACGCGGGGTTCCACTTATTCCGGCGGAATAAGACGGATGAGGCGGCAATTCCAGGTTCGACTCGTAAATTTTATCCGTTGCAACACGTTGAAGCACGATTTGGTGCATTGCCAAAAATCACTGAGAACGCGTCTACTTTGGTGAGCTGTCGCGCTGCGAATAATGAACAAGCGTTTCACATTTGTTTTTCTGAAAAGAAACTTGTGAACGACAAATGTAATACTACTTATCAATCGCCTCTTGACGAGTTGAAATATTTCCAACATTTTCTCGGTTAGAGATAATTGACCTTCGAGAGAAGCTTGACAAAATAACACGGTAATTACAAGTGTAAAGAGTACAATTAATTAAGTAATTAAGAATATAATTAATGTCACATGATGTATTTTGTGGGAAAAACGTTTAAGGCGGCGGTTCGTTTATTATTTAACGGATACCGTCTAACGCGGCGTGCCCGTGCGACCGCGTTGCGGCACGAGAAGGTTCACTGCCAAAAATAGGATGAGATAATTATGGAAACGGGGAAAAGGCACTCAGAAGGGGCTGTCCCTTTCACCGCCGGCTGTCGAGATCGATAAAATCTTCAGCTCCCTCGTATCCGAAAATATAACTGCCTGATAACGCCATAACGAGATAATGCAGTGTATTAATTATTTAACAGATGGCTCGGACGACATGTCTTTCCGCACCACACATATCATAGTTATTATTCTGGGGTCGCTGCTGTTCACCTTTGTCGCCATCGCCGTCGCGATTATAGTCCGGTGAGCGATCACTTTATTACAATGCAAAATATCAATCACAGCCGACAGTTAAACTCTTTCTCGCTTGTGTTGACGCGAGAGAACGTATTCTTTTATTTATATTTGATTTAAATGTAAATACACACACGCACTGTTCAAGAGTTGAGGTCAATTTGTAAATATATTGTGATTTATACGATGTAAAAATTTAGCAGTTATGACTTTAATAATGATGACAATAATAACATTTATTGAGTCAAATAAACAATAAGAAAAAAAGAAACGGTTACATTCTACCGGATGTGAAATTAAATATATTCTCCGCACGATGTAACCGCAGGAAGCGGCTGCTTAAGAAGAGCATGTCCAAGGGTCCGTACAAAATCATTCTGACAACATCAGATTTTGTTTTCCCTCAAGTGCCTACAGTAGATTCCAGAACGGTGAGTGAAATTTTGCTTGGCTTTTAACCTTTGCAACCATCGTTTAAAACAATGGAAAGAACTCGTGCGCGGCGTTGTGATTTTAAAACAGTACGTTTAAACGTACTTTCTTTTTTTTTTCTTTTTTTCAAGTACGAACCAAAAAATTATTACTCGCTTGAAATTCTTGTTTGTGATATTTTTATTGCTTTGTAAAGCGACAGAAAAAACTCAAGATTTGTCGTCGAGTTCAGCAGAGAGGCGGAGGTTTCGTTAGAAAATTCCGGTGATGATTTTTTACTTGTTATTATCACACACGGATGATAATTCTTTTGTTACACGCGACCGTAATCCGTCGTTCTATGCGAAAACGGTTTTTCATACGAGTCCAGGATTGAGGAGAATTGTGTTAACAACATCGGCCAACTTTTTCTTACTGTTGCGACGGAGAAAATTCCTCGCGCGATATAAACGTGGTGGAAAGTTTTACGCAAGAACGGTTGCTACGGTTCTGATGTGATATATTTCACACAAGATCGCTCGCTACGTGAACTCCTAAATTATATCGGTCTAGGTAGAAATACCCGATAAAATTGCTAAATGTCACCGCCAGTTCACCGGGCTTGAACAACCCGGGCAAATTTTAAACATTCCAACGCGCCAGCGTAACACATTAAGCTCTCGAACCACGTATTTTTTACATTCTTTGTAATCCGATATCTAAAAAAAAATTGTCGGTCAACGCCTCATAATTCTATACCGCAAGCTTGTGAAGAACTTCATAAGGAGATGATGTAAGAGTCTTGTTTCCGCGGAAAATGATTTTTCCTCGAACGCGGGGCTCTACACTCTCAGATTCTGAGAGAAACCTCGTAAAGAGAGTACATGAGTTTCATGAAGTGCAAAACGAACATAAATATTTTCTCAACACCTTACTCGAGAACTAGATTGTATCAGAGGATTGAGGTTCTTTTCCGACCGGCAAACCGTTTCTGCAAAACGCTCGCCCACTCGATTCTATTACCTCGTATCCTATTCGATCCGGCTTCCGTATTTTATCGCACAGGTAGACGAGGGCATCGAGGCGATGCTGTGCTGTTGGCTGCAGCAGCTGCAGGAGTTCGGCGGGCCGGAAGTGGGCGAGAAGCCGGATCTGCTACAGCTCGGAAGCGTCAATTCCCTGCGGCCGTATCTGCAGGCCGGCGGCGGAAACATGCCGCGACACACCTTCTTCAAAGATCCACGCGCTAGGTATAACGTGAGTATTACCTTAAGCCACATCACCACGTGTCAATAACGCGAATGCACACTCGACACACTTCGCACTGCGACGTCGACGACGACGACGATGACGACGACGATAACGTTGCATCGCGGATGTGAAACCCAAACTTGTCGTCTTCCTTCCACACCAGATTTTAGCGCCGTGTTAATCGAATTTTCGCGTTGATTAAGTTACGCTTGGATAACTTGTGTAAGCGCCTGATAATGTAGAGTAAATATAATTAGACAAGTAATTACATGCGCGCGCGCGGAGACACGAATGTGCAAGCACAACTTTTCGGACGTAGTTCCCTGATTGTTGTGTTCAATTTTATTTGTGTTTTGAAAATGCGGAATGAAATTCGAAACGAGTGCGATACTTGAAACGTTCTATATACGCGCTCTCCGAGAGATTATCGGTGTCCCACATCGGTGTACTTTCGCCCTTGCAAACAATTTCATCCTTGATCACTTCTGAGAATTTTCCGCTCAACGTGACGCGCGGTATTATGCGATGGCGCCGAGAATATACGAGACACACATCGATATTCATTTTCGCAGACGCTCGGTATCCCGTATATGGCGGCACCGATTAATACCGCGAGTCCCGTAATATGATCGGACCGATAAGAAACGCTCGCGCTTAATGAAGATTGATAACGCGCTATTAAAACGCATTTTAACTGCGCGCGAGTCGATCCCTACTCCCCTCTGTGTTTTCAATCGTTTCATCATCATCGATTTCTGCTAACGGAGGTTGCGTCGAGATATTCAAAACCACAGATCTTAATATTGTACCAGTGCCGGAACTAATATTCCGTTCCCGATTTCTGCTAGGGTGATCTGGTTCAATTGAAGGAGCTGCCCTTTCAAGGTACGTTCGAACTGAAGAACAAGGCCATGGACGTGCTGGTCACGGTAAAGGCGCACATCCTCTTATTCATTCTCCCCGAGTTAGATACAGATCGAATTTTTTTCCACTTCCCCTCGTCTTTCTACTTTTTTCGGCAGATCCACGGGTTGCGACACGAAAATCTCAATCCTCTGATCGGATGCCTTAACGAACCTACGAGACCTTGTCTAGTGTCGGAGTATTGCTCGAGGGGCTCTTTGGAGGACGTGCTCGTCCAGGACGAGATTAAACTCGACTGGTCCTTCAGATTATCCCTGCTCACCGATCTCGTGCGGGTAAGTAGAGTTGTAATCCGCTGCGCGATACGTTTAACTTCATGGCGACACGTATATCGCCCGAAAGATTTTCAAAAGAAAGAGGATTTGAAAGTCAAGAAGTTATTTGCGCCAGATTTTCGCGCGCTTGGAAAATTACGGACTTAAAATCAAGGTCAAATTTCTTAGGTCTCCGAGATGTCATTTTCCGGCGATTTTCTGAAATTTAAGTTTTAATTGATTCGATGTGTCAAAATGCTTTAAAATTAAAATGTTTGGATAGCTTGAATTTTTTTATATTCAGGGTATGAGGTATCTTCATAGCACACCGATACGTGTCCACGGCTATCTGACGTCGCGGAAATGCGTGATCGACGCAAGGTGGGTCTTGAAAGTCACCGATTACGGTTTGCCTGCGTTTTATGAAGCGCAAAACATTGTGCCGCCGGCGAAAACAGCTCGGGGTGAGTCCTTTGTTTCAGCTCTCAACTGCGTTTTATTTTGTCTTCTTCAGCGCAGACTCGATGTTTTTTTTTTCCGTCAGAAAAATAAAGTATATTAATTAAAACTCTCTCGGATAAATAACAAGAAACGTGATACAATCCGATGCAGATCATCGAAAAAGAGATAGAATGTTTTTTTTTTGTGTTATTGTGATTAATTAACAAACTCTCTGCGTTGTTTCACATCGCAAATAAAGTTTGATACTTGGCAAGCTTTATTAAGTATTCGCGCGTCCTACATAAAAGTTTCGCTCGAATACAATTGCTCACATATTTATAAAAGTCTTTGTAATTTAAAGTCAGATTGCGCGCGCTTTTCTTTTTTTTGCTCTGATTAAAAATAAAAAATTCATTTGAAATGAGATTTTCAATGCGAGTAGGAGAATAAAAATAGAATAATTGACACACAAGCGAACGTTCAATCAAATACAAATACTGCGTATCGGTTGCGATAATAAATAAATATCGGTGTTGTTCGATAGATCTGTTGTGGACCGCGCCGGAACTGCTTAGGCATCCGAATCTACGGAAAAAGGGAACCCAGCCGGGCGACGTTTACAGTTTCGGAATTATCATGCAGGAAGTCGTTGTTCGCGGGGAGCCATTTTGTATGCTCGCTCTGTCTCCGGAAGGTAATATATCCGCGACGTTCTTATATTCTATAACGACGATTTAAAGATTTAGACTCTTTTTTTTCCTGCGATGAATAACCGCTGAGAAAATTACTATCTTTATCTTTATGCGTCTTTAGAATTTAATTATTCTGATTACGTGATAGTTTAATCGAGTTCTTATTTTCAAAAAAGATTTTTCCGCAACTAGATTTTTCGCAACTAGTTAACTTGCAGTGTAGTTAATTTGCATAATGCAAAAAGAACTCTGAGAGCAGTCTCACGTTAACTCACCGAGCGAATTTCACGCGCTCACAAACACACACATACACACATATCGATCAATGTCAAGAAAATATATAGAAACTATGATAAATTAACCCTTTCGCCACCGCGAGTCTGACTGTCAGACCGATCCTGCAAAACCGGCCGTCATGCCACAAATGTGCATTTCACGCGCAAGTAATCAAGACCAATGGTTGTTAATTGCACTCATTACGTTATTTCTATCTCTTTCGACTTTTTTGTGGCGAGCGACTTTAGTCGCCCGCGATAGCGAAATAATTAAACAAAACAATGAGCCAATTCTCCGCGTATCGCTTTTCGATAAAACGATTATCGTCTTCGTAGAAAAAAAAGGCGAGAAATTAATGTTGTGGTAATTAGACCTCGGAGCCGCTGTGATGTGTGCTTGAGATGTTTAATTTGTGTCAATCCACTCAATTTAATTAACGATTTGCTTATAAAAAGTGCAGACATAAAATTTTAAATATAATTTCTGACAATAAATATGCTCTCCTGTTAAGCTTCCACTTACTAGTTATATGTATGAGAGTGAAACGTCAAGGCTTCTCACATGTCTGACAGACATAATCGAGAAAGTGATGAAGCCACCGCCCCTGATTAGACCGTCGGTCAGCAAAGGTGCCGCGCCACCGGAAGCTATAAACATCATGCGCCAGTGCTGGGCAGAAGCTGCCGAAATGAGGCCCGATTTCGACGACGTTCACGATCTCTTCAAGAAGTTAAATCACGGAAGGTAAGGTCACGGCGAGAAAGCTATCTAATTCTCCGATCTCAGCGACGTATTCAATATTCGGAAATATTGAGCATATCGCTGATCGAATCTGGGGCAATTTACACGTCAGAATCTAGATTATTTTACAAATCGAATTGTAAGTTAAAAACACAGACATTCAGATAGTTGCTTAAGTAATTAATTGTAAATTGCATCGAAATGAATTCTGCAATTAATTCATCTTAAATCATGTGCCGTAATAAAATAAAATTTATCTCATTTGAAGAAAAAAATTTGAAGAAGAAAACGATATTTATATTGATGTGTGAGCAAAACTATTTGATTTCAATCTTGTACTCAAAATCTCTAACTCCGTGTAAACTTCACTTGACAACTACTGCGATTAACAATCAAGGATGCCACCGTCAACAACCAACCCGCGTCTTATTTCCAGAAAGGTAAACTTCGTGGACACGATGTTCCAAATGCTCGAGAAGTACTCGAACAATCTGGAGGAACTTATACGCGAGCGAACGGAACAGCTCGATATGGAGAAAAAGAAAACCGAGCAGCTATTGAATAGAATGTTACCGAGGTAAATGACGTACGATCCGCGATTTTTTTTTTTTTTTCCATTTTACGGAGGAGACTTCGTTTTCGAA
This sequence comes from Pseudomyrmex cubaensis, assembly GCA_014825685.1. Classification (NCBI taxonomy): domain Eukaryota; kingdom Metazoa; phylum Arthropoda; class Insecta; order Hymenoptera; family Formicidae; genus Pseudomyrmex; species Pseudomyrmex cubaensis. The sequence continues at coordinate 42,063 of QVOA01009324.1, read as the reverse complement.
AGTGATTTGATTGAGTAAACTGATAATGAACTTTCGATTTTCGAAATTAAAACTCGATGAAAAAAAAAAACTTTTCAATCTTTTCCGGAAACAGATTAGAGAGAGAAAGTAAACTCGGCACAATGCTTTCAGCTCGGTCGCTGAAAAACTAAAACTCGGCATGCCGGTCGACCCTGAAGAGTTTCGCGAAGTCACGATTTACTTCTCGGACATCGTCGGTTTCACGACGATATCCGCGCTCTCGACGCCTTTTCAGGTGGTCGATCTTCTTAACGATCTCTACACCTGCTTCGACGACACAATTAACGCGTATATGGTCTACAAGGTAATATCTTGACAGATTATAGTATTATAACGCAACAACATGTAAATATTTGTTAAACTAATTTGCAAAAGTTTATTTTAATAAAATGTAAGTTAGATAAAAAATCATTTGTTTAACGATCAATCTAATGCACGTGGTATCAGGGATAAGTTTTCTTTAACAATTTTATCTGAAAATATATTTCGAATTCTGATATCACAAAATGCGATTCGAATATCACAGGTAGAAACTATAGGAGACGCCTACATGGTCGTGGGCGGTTGTCCCGTGAGAATACCCGATCACGCTGCCCAAGTTGCTACCATGGCACTTGACCTGTTACATCAAAGTGGAAGATTTAAGGTGAAACACCTTCCGAACATGCCACTTAGACTTCGCATCGGTCTTCATACGGGTTAGCCTCTTGAGATTTTTAAGTAATTCCTTTTATACTTTTGAAAGATTCTTAAATAATTCCTTTTACTTTTTTTTTTAAACGCAGCAGTTTTATACGAATATACAGTTGTTATGTGTATAACAATTTTAAGAAAAAAAAATATATCAGGCAAAATGAAATTTTTAAAATTATCTTTTCAATTTATTTGCTAATGTCAACGAAAAAATTTGAATAATTAAGTAATTCAAACTTTGTCTCTAATAATCCTTTAAACCTCGCTCATTATCTATAAGGTATAAAATAACGGGTTCAAAGGGTTAATTTATGTCACTTTCATTTTATGCAAATCACACATTCGTAGTACAAAGTAATAAATCCAGACATGGAATGCTGCAATTGCGACGTATATCTACTACAGAGTAGCCGCGGAAGTACAATATTAAGGCGACGGAATCCACTTACGTGGGACTGATAAGTATCCGAAACGACGCATAGCGACAGTAATATCACATTGTTGGTGTCATTGACAAGTTTTATCTTTCGGAAGAACAAATGTTAAACGTCAGCTCATTTATCGCATTGTTCGCGTGACAGCTCGCCCAAAGTACTATTTACGAAGACTTCAATGTGGCTGGAAAATTTCTTTCTATACGCCCATTTTTCCGATTCGAAAACAAATAGAACTCGCACGTCATATAAATTCAAAGCCCAACTAAATTTTTTGACCTTTGCGACAGTTGAAGTGCATCGTCAAAAATCATCGAAAACGTTTACTTTGACGAACTGTCGCATAGTGCGATAATAAGCCATTCCCTCGTATATTTTTTCGAAAAATAACGAGTCACGAGATATTCTAATTATTATTGCGCGTGACTGGATTTCAATGACTCGACCGACCGGCAATTAGTTGTGCATGCTAAATAGTAGTTAATCATGTGTGTGCGTGTTTCATTAATGTAACATCTCCTTAGTAATTATTTTATAACACACACAATCTGTGTATATTGTACAACAGTTAGTAATGCTTCTTCCCTTAAAAAAAAAAAAACATTTGTACCAGGCAACGCGTAACTTTGCAGTCTTTCTCCGGGAATATTTATGACCGATTCCAGATCACCAAAACCTAATGTCAGCAATGTGATACTACTGTCGCTATCTACGCGTCGTATCGAAAACTTATCAATCGGCCCTTGTACTGTCTCTTCGACAGGACCGTGTTGTGCCGGCGTGGTGGGTTTAACGATGCCGCGCTACTGTCTGTTCGGCGACACGGTAAACACCGCTTCGAGAATGGAGTCGACCGGCGCGCCGTGGCGTATCCATCTGAGCCAGGCGACGAGGGATCGATTGATGCAGGTCGGCGGTTATCACATAGAATACCGCGGTCCCACCGACGTTAAGGGTAAAGGCAAGATGCCGACCTACTGGCTGCTCGGCAAGCAGGGTTTTGACAAGGAGCTTCCAAAGCCGCCACCTTTCGGGTAAGCTGTCACGGGCATCACACGGACATTTTCCGAATTCCCAACGTCCCCGTCTTACCTCTCGACCGCGGCTTCAGGATTCTACGAAACGGGCTTTCACGGGGTCGCCGCGTAGACGCCCGGTCGTGATTTAACGCTCACGCGCATCCGGGCGACCTTATTAAATTTAATTTATTGCGCAATAGCCTCTTTTTTTTATATCTCACGCGGGGGATGTCGCATCCCCTTCATTCATTGCGTTCCAGTATTTCGGAATGTTCGCAGGAGTAACGGAGGTAGTTCGGAATATAAAAGATTGCCGAGCGTCTTCAGTCGACGCGCGCAATGTACACGCCTCTTCGATTTGGTTGAAAATAGAATCGAATTTAATCAACGACCTTTAACTTCTTTGATTAAACGGATTAGCGAACGTGTTCGAGAAGTGGTTTTTTCACGGTATTTTTTGTATAAGTATTTATTGTATGTATTTTGTAATTCTTTTGTACGATGAAAACTGCGTAATTTCCGCTCGACTTTTACTTCCTTTACGTATAATTGCTCGACGTGCATGAAAGTGATATAACAACGAAGTTTACCGCGCGCACGAGCTCTCCTCTTATAATATCCATGGGCAAAAAGTGACCTACTTGATGGCGTGCGTAAGCACAGGAAAAAAACTGATAATAATCTCGGAGAGTTAACGTTTACATTATGCAAGATTTTTCCGATCTGACATCGTCAACCTTTCGGCCGCAGTTGGCACGAAATCAAATCGGAGAAAAATAGCTACCTCGATTTATTATGTATATGGGCAGATTTTAGTTTTGCGTTGCGCAGCGCGGAAAAAAAAATGACAAGTTAAATAGTTCGCGCTGATTAAAGCTCCGCACGAATAATAAAAGTCAGAACTTTGTTCTGCAATTTCGCGAGCAGAACTTCAGAAGGAATTTAATTACTTCTTTCATTCTGCAAATAAGTGACTGAGAGAGATAGTTACACATCTAACGTAATTATAGTTGAGATGCAATTAACGAATAACAAATTGGTTTAATGTTTAATAATTACAATAATATTCAGCATTCTCTTCTCTTTTATTTTTTTTGTATCACGTTATCTTTATTCGCATTATTTGCTTTTCAGATGTTTAATCCTTTTATCTGTTTCCACCTTGTGCCGCTATTCAGGGAGAATCACGGGTAAGTAGATAACTTCCAAATAACAAACTGTGATTTGTATCGTAATATATTATTGTTCGAATCGACCACAAATCGCTTGACAAATTATCTACGGATGACGCATGCGTACCAATTTATTACCAAACTCTCGCTATAAGTTTGTTTATCCTTATCATCTGTTTACATTGTCCCATTTAATCTCATTTGAATCTTTCATTTATATACGTTAACATATAGATAGGTTTAAATGAAAGATTCATTGCAAATGTTTATTAGAACGCGAGCGGCGTTCAGCTAAAATGCAAATGCGAAAACGGCGCATGAATAAATATTCGCGGAGAACTATTAGCATGAGAATGACATTTCCGTCAAAATGTCAATTACTCCGAAACTTGTCTCTCCCACGTTCTTACACGAGTTTATTCCTTCTCCGAATAAAGTTACGTTACGGCCTTCCGTAATGTCATCATATCATTTTCCCAGTTGTAATCACTTTTATAACTCTATCTACTGTTTCCGTCAGCTCTGCGCGCGATATGCACGTCTGAGAAACGTCGTGACGTTCGTCGACAAAACACCCGGTCCCTTTAGCAATGTCAATTTGCACACGAAATTCTGCACTTCCATATGTGCGGAGAATACAACATTGTACATAAAAGAAAAAGGTTTTTATATACACGAGTTTTCGTGAAAAACACATAAAACCTGCAAACTCTCTCTGCAATTATCAAGTAACAATTTGAAAAAATATAGACAAAAATAGACAGAAAAAAAAAAAATATATATATATAGTTTCTTTATTATGTTTGCCCTTCGTTCTGTCAAAATGCGAAAACTAAGTCATATTGTCATCCTGTCCAATTGCTCACGTCTTCCCCGAATTCCCAAAGGCTCGACGAAAGTTTGATTCTGGAGAGCCAGCAGAGCGGAGTGTCGGTTGAGTGCTCGGTGGGTTCGCAATTGCCAGTAATTCCCTCGCAAGATGAGACCCCCGAAGAACCAACGACGGAAATGAAATCTACGACGGATGTCAAGCCGGACCGTCAAGATTCTGTCAGCAGCACCGCTAACATCAACAGCCGAACCTCGTCCTTGGAAGAAACTGCTGTTAGCACCAGAAAGGTCGCTGTTTCAGTGCACGACGAGCGCGTGTTGCTGCCAAGCTACTCGCTAAAGTCCAGCGGTGACTTCATCGAGACTTTCCAGGCCAAGCAGGACTCGGTGACGAGGACAAGCGAGGGCGTTTACGGGGGAGTGAACAAGAGCACGTCTGGGGACACACAGATCTCTCTCGGCATGTCATCTTCGGTTTCCGGCGCCGAGGCAACCGCGGCGATCCTCGGCGCGTCGACCAGCTCGCTCACGTCGGTCCCGAGCTCGGCGACGTATCGACAGCCGCTGTCGAGACATCGTCGCTTCGCCGCTACCTGCATAGACGAGAACGACCTCAGCACGCCGTACAATTACTACAGATGTCTGTCGCCTAACGAGCATCACGGTACGTGTTGAAGTTACCGGGTCGACCTTTGATCTTTGAAGTCTAGAAATTGTTTTTACAAACACTAAAGTCAATCTTTTGAATTATAAATCTCCCCTAAAACGTATATGATCCGGAGTGTCCATAAAATACTCGAAGTTCGTATAAATAAAATATTTTGACACATCCGACCTCCATTTCTCTGTAGAATTATTTACACATCAAATGTCCACGTTTTCGGCTAAGATATTTTTTGACAGTTTATGCAAAAAGATGTTGAGAAGAGAGATAAATTCGGGGGATTGTATCAGCGAGTTCGAATTTCGCCGCCTCACTTCTCTCGGTAATTTGAAGTCCATCTTATCGAACATTGTGTAGATCTTTGGGAAAAAATCCCGACGTACGGGATGTGAATCAGCGAAAAATATAAAATTGTAATCCTAAAAAGAATCAATAAACGTATCTGATTTGTTAGAAAGGATATTCTCGAAAGAATAAAAAGTTCTCGCATAAAAAGCTGAAACGAATTTTGTACACGTCTATCAAATAATACTGTTATTTTCTTTTAGGAAAAGGTCCGGGCTGCCGAATGCTCAAGAGGCAATTTAGTCTGGACCGCCCAGACGATCCGGTGTCTATAATTCCGGAACTGCCTCCGCAGAGATCGACTCCTCGTCTCTACAAGCAGAACAGCGCGGGCGCGGCCAACGACTTGGAGAAAATCGAGGAAGTGCCGTCGAGGGGTCCGGCCACTCCGGGGCCCCTTCTGCAGAATTATCGCCACGCCGCTTCCGTTTCTCTCTCCGTCGAATCCCTGTCGTTGCATTGAACTCTCGTAGGAAAGAGTGGGAGAAAAGAAAAAGAATAATATATCCCGAACGCAAAATGGAACACGCGAGCGTGTTCGGAGCAGCGAATAATTCACACGGAAAATTCGCGCGTATAATTTCTCTCATCTTCGTGAACTAGTTTTAAACTTAAAACAATTAATAAAAAATAAGAGATATATTAGCTACGATAAAAAAACCGATTCTTTTTCAGATTCGACGAAAGAAACGTCGGTATTTCGAAAACCTGATCGCGACAATCTGATTTCACGGATTTAAAAACGCATGTTTGTAACAAAAAGTAACGCGCGCAAATTACCAGATTGTAATTCGTTGCTGCTCCAACTATTTTTATCTGAGTGTATGTACATTATATTGGTGTTTGTAATACCCGCGGGCAGGGGAGTATAAACCGTGGTTAAAAAATTTAATGATTAAGTGTGCTATAAAACTATTTATAAATAATTGTTAATGCAGAATGTCGTTAGACAACTCTTACGGACAACACTTTGCTCTCTGAATTCCCTCCGACGTGTCTGTACCTGTCAATCTTGCGTATTTAAAAAAAAAAGAACGATTTATCGGTAAAGGTAATTTTCATCGGTTAACGAAAAGTCTGACCGTCATTTTGTGACGTAAATCTGCGATTTCCTCGCTGATCCGCATTGTCAGACAGCGCGGATATTTAACGGATGTTACTGGATAATCTCGGAGGCTCAAGAGATATTCAAGAGCGTCTGTTAAATTCTCGCGCCGCAATTTGTTCTTCGAGATAATAATTTATTTTTTAAGAAACATATATCAAAACACTATAAGAGTGTTTAGCGAATAACGTATCTCTTATTTTCAGATTTCTCACACGATATTCCATAAGATCGATTTTTACTTTTTGCTAGGAATTAAAAATTTATATTCTCGTAACAATATGCATATGTATACGATATTTTTTTATCTATGCTCTATAGTTATCAGCCCAATCTTATATATTCCGGATAGATGTGTCTACAAAAACTGAAGATCTGAGGTCGAATAGAGTCAACGTAATAAATTCCTTTCGCGCGTCTATATATTTCAAGGTAAGAACATTTCAATTCGAATTTTTCTCACAAACTCAACATAGACTCTGTTGACGAAATTTCATCACAGATAAAGTAACAAATATGATTGAGGAGAAACACATTTAACCAACTAATTACAATCTTAATTTTCTGATTACGCCTTGATGGAAAAAAATTATTATTGCCTATCTGATGCAGAAAGAGTTAGCATATTGAACACGTGTTTATTCGTATGTATGTACTCTCTATGTAATAATCATCTTGATTACAATGCAATTGATAGATTTTAACATTGATTAAAAAGAAAAAGCTTATTATATAGAAACCAGGGTGAAATACTCAACTATTGGCACTTTAATGAACTTATCAATGTTTTTTCAAGAGTGCCAACTAAAGAATTCAAAAGTAAATGTTGCCATAAAAAATCCAAATTTTAATCTACTATCCGGACAGCGCAAAAAAAAAGCCAAAAGACGTCTTAAAGATGTCTAGACAATAAGACGTTTTTAAGTCATCTCTTAGTCAGCTTTCAGAGACATATGCTGTCTGGATATTGTAATATCAAAAGTGAATGGACGAAAATGTTACTAATTATAAAAAATCAATAAAGTGTATAAGTGCCAATCATTGGAGGAGTGCTAACTGTATAGATTCGGTTACTCTTTAAATTGAAATTTTACCTCACGCGATTAGGAGGCAGAAGAGAAAGTGTTTCGTCGATCAGCAAGTACGTGCGATTGTCGTTTTACTTATTTCTGGCCTAATAATTTCGCGATAATCGAATGATCGAACATTCGATTTTTTGTCGAACGCATGCTGATCTTGTGTGATATAGCGAGCAGAGTGACAAATGCACGTTCTTCTCGAGACAGAACAGAGTACGAACAGAGTGGATAACACTTTAGCCACAAGTAAGTAGATAAATATTTAAAAGAAATGAATAGACTTCATTTATAACAGAAGATAAAAAGCGCAAATATATTTCTCGTCGATCTTTTAAAAAAAAATTTATGTTTTGAAAATAAAATGCGATGCATCTTAAAAATAATTTCTTGCTTTTTTTACAGTTTTTCTTTTTAATAGATTTAAAAGATTTAAAAGCTTTAAAAGATTTAAGCAAATTTGTTTTCGTAACTTCTTAACGTATATTTGAGGATATTGTACCAACCTGCTATTTTTTTCGCGGTTTGCGCGGTGGTAATGGTGGTATCCTGTTTTGTAACTTTGCGGCTCGATGATGTGGTTAAAGTGTTTCAAACGAACATAATCGAAAGGATTGTGATAAGACGGGATTCCCCGACTGGCTTTTCTACTAATTCGTCGGAAGTTTCTTGCGGTCGACGGGCAAAAATCAATCTTACGTTGAGTGACACACGAAGCGACAAAAAAACGATGTGGGGAAGAATTTTTTCTCGCTCGTCTGTCGCGCTAAAGTAACATTGTTATGCAGCACGGGTCCTCGCTTTATGATCGTAAATGCCGGTAATATCACGTCGAAGCACACGTGTGACGATGTGTGACGTAAACATCCGGAAATTCAAGTGATCATGATGGATGACACTTCGATGGATTTTTTCGAACGACGTATTGTATAGTAGTTAAGAAACATATTTTTTATTGTCGAAATGGCACAAGTAAACTTTCGGATGATGTTTTCGATTATTTGTCAATTTCTGTCTTTTAATTGTGAAACAAATTTATTTAACAAATTTGTTTACTGATCTCACGCATTTGTAATACATATGTATGTAAAAAAGTAAAATATTTACTTCGTGTTTTGAACAAATTACAGAAAAATGTATTTTTATTTTAAAGAAATAATTTTTCTTGTTTTTTTTTACTTTGAAAGAAGGAGATATGTACGAATTAAAATTGTAGCACATTTAGAACTTAACATTTGACAATACGTATAGTTATAGGACTATTCCATTAGACGATTGTTTCAAGTGATTTTAAGTGACGTGATCGATTTAACGCTATTTAAGGAATATGAAAAAGGGTAGTATAGCAGAGCGAGTGCCGAAGTAAAATGATTAGGAGAACTAACGAGCCCGATGATGATAAATGCGATCCTCAGACATGAAAGACTGTAAGGCGGGAAGGACAGCCTTTTATCGCGGACGACAATCTCCATCGTGTTAATCTTTCATCTCTTTACTATCACACCCAACAATGCAAATGCGAATTATCGCGCTAACTAGGTTTCGCAATAGAAGTATAATTTCTTAACCCCGATTGTTTTCCCATCAGTTTGATATAAATGTCAAAATTATTTTCATAATAAACTCAAACATAAATTTATATAAAACTCTTCAGTTTTAAGCGCTTCACGTTTTTTAATTTTAAATTTTGATTCATTTTACTTCGTTAAAACAGACAAGCAAAATTTCTCACTGGAAGCTCTTACGGCGGCATCTCCTTGTAAATGTTCCGAATGACTGACAAGAGATAATCGTAATATTCCAATGTACTTCTATGCTCTCACATGATGACAAATAACTGATACATATACGTATACGATGTGCCGTCTTGTTACTGGCTACTTTTATCTGTCCAATTTACAATAAAGCAAAGGAAAAAAAACAAACAGACACGTTACACATATACTCCTCGAAATTCTTCGGTATTGTTTGTAGAAGTGATGATCAGCTATTTCGACAAAAGTCCGAAAGACGTTGCAAAGATATCTGAAAGATATGGCAAGAATAAAAATTTAGACAAGCTTTTGGAACATCTTTTAAGATATCTTTCGGATTTTTGTACTACTTGAAAAAAAAACTGAAGTGTTATTCATAAACTATTTTTCCGAATCAAAAGATAATTCCTTGAGCGAAAGAGGATTCCTTTTTCACTCTTATCCACGGTCTATGAGTCGCGAATCAAACACGCTCGTACAAGCCTGATTAGCTTCTCGTCGAGCTTCTATATATATATATATATATGTATTATGTAATATATAATAGAGTAACTTTCGGTCTTTACTCTGAAAATCAGCGCGTTGACACAGCCTCGGTGCTAATCCGGACGACAATCGTTAAGGAATATAAATCGCATTTTGTAACGTCACTGTAACAATAATTACTCGATATAATTGTCGACGGCTGTCCGTCACACTCGCGAGGGAGAAAGCACTTCCTGTCAAATATATACACGCGCTCTCTCGCGAGGAAAAAAAATCGATTCGCAAATATATTCCATTAGATTTGAAGAGGATGTGCACAGTGCATACGTGCGTGGCCGGGCCCGCGTACTCAACAGATAGTATACGTACCTCAATGTAATTTCGTGTAGTCGTGTAAACGTTAATATTAGAGAATATGAATAAGTATAAGTAGTTCGTACTTAACTTTCTCTTCACGAGCGACTCGCCTTCCCGTGAACAGGCATCCTTGAACCATCAAGAGTTGCGTCATGATCTCGCGAGACGGATTGACTCCTCGCGCAATCTAAATTCCCACTCAATTTCTTTTTATTGTGAAACGATTGATACTCCTATTTTTCAAATATTCTGTTTTTCTTTAATTTTTCAATGCTTTTAAAGATGTTATATTACAAATGCAATAAAAATATAACAAACAAAAAAATGCAAAGATGCATGTGTGTTTCACACACGGATGCCTGTTACAATCACTCTGTCACAATCAATTGTCATTTATATTATCAGTGGCGTAGCAAATATGTGACTATATAACCGTGAATAATTAAATGGAAAATAATAACCATGTAATATGCCTAATTTATCCGTACATGTTTTACGATACTAATTATTTATTAACGAACGAAATAATTGGGTGTTTAATTATCGAAATTATTGAAATCTTTCAGAGAATTAACACATCTCGTTCGACAGCTTTAATTACATGATTATTGGTATATTGATGAAGTAAACAAATTGTGTAATAATATATTTAACAGATTAAGACGCACAAATTCTCTGAAATACTTGAAAATTAATTATAGATATTTGCTGCGTTGCTACTCATTGTTTCTATACATCTGTATCTGACTGTGAATAGAAGAGATTTTAATTGTACGTGTGAATGTTACATGTTAAAAGATGTTGTCGAACGAAAATATATAGCATAGCGATCAATGGCGAGAGTTGGATATTTGTATATTTCAGACGCGCATTTTGCGCGATTATATACTCGTTACTGATATTTCAATGTTACTCGGTAACATCTCCGGTATAATAAAGATGATCAATACAGCCATACAATTGACAGTACGGTGCAAAAAACCTTTTCCTCAATAAAACCAATAAAAAAAAAACTTTTCTTCCTTACACGTAAAGTTTCTTTCTTCCTGTTTCTTTTTTTTTCAAAACTTTTTATTAACGTTTTTTTAATTAAACTTGAAAATTTACAAACACATGTTTATGCAATTGTGAAAAACTTGGTACAAACTTTCACAAGACATTTACGTGTCTCATGTTTTATTAGTCTATAACATCAGTAACAAAAATAATAACAATATCTTTGATTGTTTAACAATGGCTAAATACTAGTTATTGCTTTTCTTGTACTTCAAGAGACTCCCGAAACTGAGACGGCTTTGACATGCGCGATGCACGCGCAATTTTTGGAAACCTCAGGTAAAGGAGATCGGGTCGATACGCGAGTTGCATCTCAGATTTACCAAGGCCTGCAAGAGACATTAAACGTAAGAGAGAAAGATTGCGAAAGAAGAAGAATGATATTTCGATGATATTAATCGTTAGAAAGCGCAGAAAAATAACCGGTTTCTCTGTCTCACCCGTAGGAGTCTGGTTGCGACCAGATCGGCGCGCCATATTCGATGTGTGGTTTGTAAATGGGTTTCGGAATGATTTTCTCGATGAAAACAGGTTTTTCGACATATTCCACATATTTCACCGGAGGCGGCGGAAGATAGACATGATGTACTTCCGGTCCGTGGAAGTAACCAGCTTTGTAACTGAAAATGAAAAATAAACAGTTAGAAAAAACTTTCGTCAAATTAAAAAAATAATTAATTAACAAAACAATAATAAAAATAATTCCTTATGAACAATATGTTTTTTTTTCTTTTGGAGAATTTTTATCAATGATTAATTACTTAACACATACAAAATAATGGAAAAGAATGGAATAAATAAAACTGTATATAAAATGATTTAAAATTACCCTTTCGCAACGCCAAGACCGAAGCCGAGAAGACCAGCGCCAATCAGTTTCTTCTTCAAGAACAGCGTTCTCTTTTCCCTGACGTGTACATCACCGCCATCAACCTGATTTTCGATAGCGGCCGTTCCGATGTCCAGTGGTTGTTGATTCTGTTGGACAGCCTCTTCCGCCGCTGCTGTTAACGCAAGGACACAGCAAACAGCGACGATGATGGTGCAACGCATCTACTCGCGAAGAACATTTATGTCAAATATCACATACCCACATATCAAGCATTTTTTTTTTTTTTAGAACACCGAAGATTTCGCGATACGCAGTCCTCCACTTGGCAAAAATTCGCAAAATATAAATTTCGTTATTTAATAAAACCAACAACCCAAGAGAATTCACAAGAAATATATTTAAACCGCACACCTAAAAATAACACGAATCTGAATTTTAAATCAAGCAATATTTGAACTAATTAACAGTGCTTTCTAATTTCATTGACATTGACGTATTATCTAATCGCCATTAGCAATGATCTCGTTAAAACCGAAAAATATTTGCATACATAATATATGCGTGTTGCAAGTGAATCGGTAATGTATCCGCTATCTCTTTCGATCTTTCTCTTTCTTCCTGTTTCTCATGGAGTTACGATCGACGAAGAAAGTGAGTTAAAAATTCAGAGTGCTTTCGCCCGCTCGCAACCGAGAAACTGGTTTTCGACACTCACCTTGCGTCTCAGTACGGGTAATACACGGGTAGGGATTATGGTGATGATACACCGTGAAAAGAGGCCTGAGAACTGTGACTTTGATCGGGGAATCGTTCGATTTTATACCGACTTGCCTACCTCGGTCACTGTTTGCTCTGCAATTCCGGAACCGTCTCCCCCTACCAACGAAGGACGTCGAGAATAGACGGCTTGGCCGTCATGTTTAGGGCGATTAAATCCATTGTGACACCCGGAGAAGCATTGTTGCATGCATCATGATAAGAGAAGCGGACTCGGTCAGAATTACGAGAAGCCGAATAAAAATTCCGTGAGAAATTCCGTGATTTTTTATGACAGACAACTTCTTCGCGCCAGAAAACAAGTTAATTCGACATATCTTCCTGAATTTTTGCAAGAAAGTTTCTGTTTAGCACAAGCAGAATGCATCATTACACACTCTTGTATTTATACAAGAGATGTGATTGACGAAACGAAAAGACGAACAACAATTTATCGAGCTGAGATGTATTTACTTTTCAATATGGTCGCCTTCAAACTCGATACACTTTGACCGACGCTTCTCAAAAGCACTTGTTCCACTTTGGTAGAGCGACTTCTCTTCAAAATAGCCATTTACGGCATCGATGACTTGATTGTTGCTCGAAAATTTCTTTCGAGCCATTTTTTCAGATTCGCAAATAAATAAAAATCGCACGTGACCCTATCTGGCAAATTTGAAGTTCACCTCGTGAATTTTTAATCTTAATAGAGTTGAAGTGTGAGCTGGTGAATTGTCAAAAATCACTGAGAGCGTCTTTGGCTGTTACATAAACATTACGATAGTGAGTCAGCGTCTTGTTCTTCTGAAAATCAAATTTGTCAACAACAACAGTAACGTGATACTACGTTGCTATCCATCCGTTCTTTTTCTTTTTAATATTATTCCTTATCTTTCAATTGATCCTCGTATATTTGTTTGGAAAATTATTAAATTACGAGATATTTCGGTTATCCGCGCGTGACTGGATTTCACTGACTATATATGAACCGACTGGCAATCAGTCGTGCACTAAATAGTAATTAATCATGTGTTTCATTAACATAGCATGTTCTCAGTAATTATTTTGTAACACACACGATTTGTGTATATTATACAACAGTTAGCAATGCTTCTTTCCTAAAAAAAAAGAAAAAAAACTTATACCCCTCAACTTGGCAACCTGCCTTCCGGAAATCTCTACCGATTCCATGCCAGCAAAACTTAATGAAAGAACATAATCAGTTACACTGACAAATCACCCTTATATAGATCCCGACTTAAGTAGACAAAACTTGGCAACAAAAGTCCAGGAAAGCGAAAGAAAGCGAGGGAAGGTAATAGGAACATGTGACGCGGACATCGCTTCGATTTATCAACCCCGCGACGTGACGAGCAGATAATAGCACGCTATTGTCGGGCCGCAACAAGTAGAGCGACTAAGAGCGACGGGAGTAAAGAATGGGAAGAGGTAGAGAAGCACCCGAAGACGCGAGAGAAAGCGAGAGGCCACGCAACGAATTTTCCTTTCTTTCTTCAACAATGTGCTCCACGTGTGTCGTCGCTTTTCAGCGATGTACACGTGCTTCTGCCGCACGCAATCGCATCGAGCTCGTTACGCGCGACCTGACGTACCACGTAATCATGAACGGCACGCATACACGCGTAAGCGCGATCGACGACGACGGCCGAATGACAATGGGACCTTCGTCGAGTCGCGCACGCATCAACGTTTTTTTTATCTGATTCACGCTCGATCGTTACGAATGCAGAAAAAATTACGCATCCATGGAATTTTGTATAATAGAAAAAGATTTAGGACTTAATGATTGGCACTTTAAAGACTTTTGTCAATTTTTGTTTTTCAAAAGTGTCGAATAAAGAACTTTAACGTTGCCATAAAACATCCAATCTAATGATGTCAAGTAAAAAGTGACCACAAACGCAAATGTTAACAACTGGGAAAAAATCAATAAACGCCAATCACTGGAGTGGTTTGGTTATTACCGCGTTATTTTCATAAAAATGTGATCGTTAAATTATTGAGAAACAAAAAAACGAGAAAAGAGAGGAAAACCAGGAGGTCGCCGAATCCACCCGAACGGATCAGATGGGCGAACCAAAAAGTGGGGGAGATTGCACGCGACGACAATTCGGTAATCGGCGTAGAAAGTGTCCGAGAAGTAAGAGCGTCGTCGTGAGCTTTCGCAAGCAGACGTGAAGCAGGCGCGAAATTTCTCCGGGACCTTGCCTCGGTCGCGTGAAGTGCGCGGACGACGTATTTCCGATATTTTTTATTTTTTATTTTTTTTCCAACGCTTCTCCGGTTGAGGGGGCGGCTCGCGCGAAGAAAGACGCGCTCTCACGTTTTGCAGCTGCAACGCCGCTTGAAACTGACAGGTCGTTTGTGCAAGGAGATTAGCATGGAAATGGAAGTTCGGTTCGCGATCTTAATAGGAGACGCTTTTGAGATATAGACAGCCCGTCGGGACAAAGTCCAACTCTTTTGTCATGTAGTAAATTGCGTTTTGCTCCGAACAAATATGTTGTTTCCTGAAGAATGAAGCCCTCTTCGTGAATGAAACACGAATAATTTCGAATCGGCGTGTACATACATACGGAAACAGACGGTGAAACGCGAACTAAAATCGTGCGGCAAATCAACCACGCACGTAACAAAATTCAATATCTATTTCGGGCTTTGTATTCTTCCCCTCGTACTCTCTCCCAAGAGAAAAGCCACGACGTTTCACGACATTCGTAAAATCCGTGAGGTTTGCCACAAAAACTCGTCGCATGCCGCGCGACTGCAAAGTGGCGCTATAAATAATTCACTGGATTCCACATCAACGTAACCAACTTGTGAAAAATTTATTTGATGAAGGGAGAAAAGATTTTCGACAGAATTTGTGAATTAGAATTATAAACTTTCCGAGGTCCGTACGCGCTTATATTTGCGTTTCGATTTAAGAGACAGAGAAAATGAACATACGGGCAATACGTAATACCTTATCTAAACATCTGAACGAATCACCTGTGTGTAGCAACTGTGGAATAGCGTGGACGAACTATTGCGTCTACGTGCTTCTGCATACATATTTCGGCAATGACGTATTCCCCGAGTGAAATCAATCGATGCGCTCGACAATCGCAAGTGCGTGATTTACTTCTTAAGTAGAATCTTGCGCAACGCCGACAGCAGTTTAATTTTTTGGAAGAGCTATCGTATCACCTACAAAATCAGAGATCGTACCATGTGCTGAAGTTGCACGTACGTTTGATGCTTTAAAAGAGACGTCAGCACAAGCGTATCGGAAACAGATTATTAGAGAAAGATTAACTCGATTTATATGAAATTATGCGTACACGTACTTGCGACGATTTTGGAAGAGACATCAGATAAAATTAATTTAATTAAATTTTGACATTTATGAATTAAGTGAGTAACGATTCCCAATTTATGAGATTATTAGAGAAAGATTAACTCGATTTATATGCGTACACGTACTTGCGACGATATATTTTGGAAGAGATATCAGATAAAATTAATTTAATTAAATTTTAACACTTATGAATTAAGTTTAGCATTGATAGTCCACATTCCGGGATCGAAACGTCTGTTACAACTTTAAATACAAACTTCATATACCGTGTTTGTGCTTTCACTGGTCTATTTTAATTTGAAAACTTTTGAGCCACTACAACTTATTAGATTAAAAATAATTTATATTAAATATAAATTATTTATATTGAATATAAAGTTTTTATATATAATTAATATTAATTTTATATATAATTAATTATAAAAGTTCAACATTCTTATTTTATATATATATAAAATAATATATATATACATATATATATGTATATAAAATAATAATATATACATAAAATATTTAAAAAACTTATCATGTATATTATAGGTGTATATCTCTCATAAACTTTCAAAAAACGTTTTATAATAATATAATTACAAGTTTTTGTGTGTGTGTGTGTGTGTGTGTGTGTGTGTCTGGTGAGTAAATAATACTCTGTTATACAGAAATAAGCAACAATTTCCGTGTTTTAATCTTTAGCATACAGACATGAGTCTTCCAGACTCATTCAAAAATTCGAAATCGGTTTCTCTAATAAAAATTAGGTTTGTTAGACGCTTATATTTTCGAGACTACTAGAGATTTTTTTTATTTGTTTTTGTTTTTTATTGACGCAGAATTGTTCAAAACCTTGGATTTTTTATTTAAAAAAACAAAATTGTAAAAGTATTGATTTCTCGCGTAAATATTCAATTTTAAAGTCGCGTGAGTCTCACAGACCCAGTCTGTATTACTAGTCGTTATTTTTTAAATCTATATGCAAAAATTTAAATTAAAGAAATAGTGAAAGATCAATAAAATGCATTTACCGCTATTAAGCAATTTCATCAAGAGAGTATTTAAAATGATCAAATCAGTTTGATTGAATTTTGAGTAACAAATTTTGATATTTTGAGGCTACATCTCGTCGTTATCAGTAGGTCGAGCTAAATTAAAATCGAGTATTTCGTCTGATGTCAGGAAACGGACGTCGCTGTCCTCTGAAAGCGCCGAACCGCTCGTTCCTCTCTTGTAAGATTTCTTTCTCCTGATGAAGATGATCGAGATTGTAAGTGCCACGAAGAGCACAAATAAAGTCGCACAGACCGCGGTAACGATTTCCAGTTCAATGTTTCCACGGTGTTTAACTTTCTCCGGATTCCGCTCCGCATCATGTTGATCTACGGATTTTTTTTATGATCAATATAACATTTTACATTTTTTTTTTTTTTTTTTTACTTTCTTTATACGTAACAACCATTAGCAGGACCTTTATACATGAAGTTGCACCTAGAAGTAATGTCTCAATGACATCTCAACAATGAAAGAAGCAACTTTATGTGAAAAGACATTAACGTTACCAGATTGATCCTGAAGTTTCGCATGCATCGTCGTTGTCTCTTCGGGTTGCCTCGTAGTTGTCTTGAGTTCGAAGGGCGTTTCCTTTGTTTCCACCTGCGGCGTTGGCTTAATTACACGTGTCGTTTTCTTAGCCTCTTTCTGAGGCTTACTTGTTGTAGTAGTTTTTGTAGTGTAGTTTTTTGTGACAACAGTTGTAGTAACAGTTGTGGAATTGGTGACTGTCGAGGGCACATCTGGATCGATGTCATCTTTCGGATTTATCGGGAATCTCTTCACAGTGGAAGTTTTTACAGAAGCAAAAAGCGTTGTGATATGACTCGCTGATTTCGTCGTGCTATCGAATATCGTGCCGGTGTATCCTATAATTGAAAGTTTTATAAATTAAAGGAGAGGCTTTAGATGTAAAGAAACTTTATTGTAAAAGTGAGACTTAAATATTTGTAAAATAAACGACAGTATATAAAGTTGTAAGGGAAACAAAAAAGGTTCGAGAGACGGACAGTCGGTCGCAAGCGAGCACGTAGATCAACTGAATCGAAAATACAATAGTGTTCGTAGGATAGAACGAGGCTAGTTGGGACTTGCAAATATCTAACTATGTATAGACATGATATTTGCGTAAGAAAGCACGAAAACGAAGACTATTGCGCTGCATACGCCGTTTGCGTTCGACCGTCAACGGGCGTGTTTTTGTTTTTCCAAAAGTAAAATTATTAGATGTCGGGTTTTTTAATCAAAATCTTTTTCGCCACGTGCACACGTTACAACGAATAAACTTATAATGAAAAATTCAAGTCTTGAGGAGAACATATGGTAAACATTTCGCGATATGAATTTCTGAGATCTGAGAAATTGTGTTTACACGTGATGCTGATCAAACTGAATTCTAAAGCTCGCTCTAATCGACTCGTTCCAATCAACCCAAAGATCGATCAGACATACACAGCGTAGAATATTAGACACAGTTACCTAGTATGCAGTATTCAGCGTAATCCGGGCAACAGAGAGAGCGATCTGCACAATCGATCGTGCAAAGGCAAGACTCCGGCCCTTCGGTAACAAATGTCGATTTTGTGGAAACAGTACTTTCTGTCACAAAAAACGTGCATCTGTTCCGGCAGGTCTGCTGCGCATTGACAATTTCAATCTGATCTGGAAAAAATCGCGGGCATTTTGTTTAAATGACGATGCACAGTGCATACACAATCTGTTTTTTTTTTTTTTTTATACGCTTAAAAACTTTATTAAAGCGCGCGAGAATGTGCAAAATTTATGTAAATATTTTAGCGTGAACTCACCATAATCGCTCGCAGTCACGTTAGCCACAGAGTCGTTTCTAACGACGCATTCATCCCCTTGTAAAATAGCAACATCGTCTATCGCGATATCGCTTACGTAACTAGCGCCTCGCACTCCTTCTATAATAATCTGTAAATAGCCGAATTAATCAAGTCGCATAATTTCTGAAAATTATAGATGAGCTGTTTGTGAAATTTTCAATAATATGTAGGACTAATACAAGCAAATATATAGAAAATATGACTTTACTCCAAAATATGATCGTTTTGATCCTTAAGTTGGATCTTTATTTGTGAATAATGAAAATATACGATAAGTTGTATCAGTCCATAGTGGACAAAATTAGATAGTCATTTATCAAAAATTAAATTGATGATATCAAAATAAATAAAATTCAAACAATGAACTCGTCAGTCTAGTCTTATTATTTTATCTAATGAGTTCAAATTTTATTTACTTCGTTTTCGCCATTTTTAACAGTTTAATTTTTGATGTAATCATCTAATTTTGTCTATCGTTTCCTGATGCAACATATTTACTTATATTGGCCTATTATTTACCACTAAAAGTTCGCGATATAAAAAAAAACTTAATTTTGTAATTTTATGTAATTGTAAAGAATTTAAATTTTAACTATATATAGTATTTTTTTAAATTAGTATTTTAGCAATATTTTTCTAGCATTTAATTTATTAGTATTTGTTATCTAGTAGTTTTTTAATATTAATTAAATGAACATTTGCACGTACTTGAAAGCTAACATTTGATTTTGGCAAGTTGAAAATGCCGTTGAGCCATTGATTTCCTTGATTTCCGCTCTTAGTGAACATCAATTGTGGCGTGGAATCCTCTCGTTTGAAGTATACATTCAACGAACCCATCGTAAAGCCGTACATATGATACCTGCCAGGTTGTGTTTGAACACAATTCATAATTTATCGAGCTTGCATTTTTATTCCACGTTACTTACCAGAACGAGAAGCATCCGGATTCCGTCAATGACGAATTGTACAAAGGAGATATGATTCTCGCCGTATCGTTCACTAATCGTCCGGACGCCTCGATAAAGAGATAATAGCCTGAAATCAGCAACTGTTTACAAAAGAGACAATTCCAGCTCTCCTCTTCCAGTGTTTTTATTGCGTTCTATTTTTATTTTCGCAATCAAGCGTGCTGCAGTTGAGGTCATACGAGAAGATACTACGTTGTGTGTGTATGTACCATTATTTCCGGCTCCCAAAGTGTGATCGTGCGTCGGTCCGGTGCCGACGTGCATGCTCGGCGTCTCGAAGTTGTGACGTTGCCAATTGAAATCGTGAAATGGATCCGGTTCCCACCAACAGAGATCTGACGTCTCGAAGTCGCATTTCGTCATCGCGGACGTATTTGTATCTTATCATGGAACATCATCGGATTATCACGTTATTAAGATGAATAAAGCTCAGACAAAAATTTGGCAGAAGAAATAATGATTTTTTTTTTTCAACCAAGATGAACAAGAGAAAAAAAACGAAACAAAAAAGGAAAATGCCGAAATGGCGAAGCGACTGCACAACATGCAGGAAGTCCGGATTCAAGGTGTTTTTTTTTTGCAATGGGTTTTTTAAATTTCATAGAAGGGTAAAATGGATAATTTATATATTTGAGATGCAAATAAAGCATTTTAGATGAATTTTCGAATTAAAATCAGTTCGAATTCTTAAGTGTAATTAATTTACACGTTTAAAAATTATATTTGCACATGTACATCCAGCGTATTGACTATATTTATCTACTGGTTGAAAAATGTAAAAATTGAACATAATAATTAAGTATTGATATATCGTTAGTATTAAAATATTAAAATAATTTATCGCGTAAGCCGACGTATTTATTATATTGAAAAAATGGGAAAAACAACGGTTAGAAGGGGAATAAGAAAGAAATGAATTAAAAAGAAAAATAAAAAAAACTGTTTCTTGCTTCATTGTAAATACTTCGACAAAAAGGAGTCGTTCCATTCCACTGATATCCATTGCAATAAATTTCAGAACTGCCGATGAGCGAATAGCCGGGCTCACAAAAGAACATCAATATTGCGCCGTCCAACTTTGATCCCATAACCGAGTGAGGGGGTGGACTTGGTTTCGGGCATTCGGCATCTGCAGACAGATAACTTAAATACAGTCTATAATCAAAGTTGTTGCGTTGTTCAACTATTGCATTTAGAAATTGCTACATATATTTACAAAACAAATAAATGAATTCAAAATTTAACATTAATTATCATTGTTTTTCATTATTACAAGAAAATATCATTTAATTATATTATTCGAAAACTATATAAAATTAATCTCATGTCTTCTGAAACAAAAATAGACGCTTCGCGCTTGTTACAATATCGATTGAACTACTTTCTTTCTATCCAAAAAAAAAAGAGCGGATGTGTTACAAGGTCTATTAACACTTCGATGGCCAATTTCACCGAGATAATTCTTCGACGTTCAAGCTTTACTTACTCACACACACGGGAACAGGAGTGTCCCATACACCATGCACGCACGTGGAATACCTGTTGCCCACGAGAATGAATCCGTCGTTACAACTGAACCTTACGATTCGACCTCGTGCCCGTGGGCGAACCCTTCCGTTATTCAGTCGCAATCGGGAACATGAGTAACCTTTGGACAGAAAAACAACAATCATATACGTTAAAGTTTACTTTATTATTCAGAAAGCGCATGTTGACTTGTGTCAACTGAATTGAGATTTTTTTATCACAATTCGGAGAATAATTAGCGAATTAAATTTAACACTTCGCGCATGTCTGTTCTACTCGGTTTCGCTTTTTTTTCGAAAGTGTGTACGTTACATTATTATCCGTTACTTCTCTTATGGTATTTCTCAATTTCTTCTCTGAAAATAAGCGCTTGCGAATAAACGATGTACTGGCCAAAGAAAACGAAGACCATCAGGACCATTGACAAACACCTCATCCTGACGTTATAAGAAGCACAAGAAAAACAAAATTTTAACAAAACTCGCGCACTACAACGCACAAACAAGGTAGTTCCTTATTTTGTTTTTTTCTTAAATAAAATTAAGAGAGGAATTATTTTATTCCGATATATAATTCCACATAAATTAAAAATTATCTTTAAATTAAATAAGGTCGCAAGATTTCAATATATTATATTTATCGGCACTACGCCCGATAGTCACAATCTGTCTTATCAATGATTGAAACACGACGCGTAAAAATATTTCGTCAAGAAAACCGAGCTTGACACTAATGAGCGCGGCAAAGATGTGAATGGAGTCAGACAAAATCTTGTTTCTGAAATGTTGTGTCAGCCAAGCCAAGAGCGAGAACAGTTTCCGTTTGGCATACAAGTGATAGCTCCTTTATCGTTTTCCGGTGCTTTATCTCTTTCAAGCGTCGCCAGGCCTTGGGGAAAATTCCCCAGGAGATTGTATTTTGCACTGTGAAGCGCACTGTGTGTCCGGCGCCAACTCGATGATCTTGTTTCGGAATACGAACTTTACCATTTTGTTGTCCCGAGCTGGGCGACGACGATTTATCACCTCGGTCCGCGTCCACAAAGTCCGCAAGAGTTGTGCGGACACGAATTCCAAAAAATCCGGATCTACTCTCGGCAGTTTTATTGAAAATAACTTCACGCGTCAATTTAATTCGAGATCTTATACACAAAACAATGAAAAATTCTTCTTCAAAACCGTACTTTACTTTTGTTCATCTTCATGTGAGTTAAAAAAATTTTACTTTATACATACATAATATGTATTTTTCTACAAAAAACTTGATTTGCTAAGACACATTCCATTACATTCGAAAAATTTTAAGTAAAATATACGCGTTAACAAACCCTGAGAAACTGAAAAAAATCATTTACAATATCAAGCAGAGGTAGTTAACAGATAAACAGCTGGTTGCAAAGATTTTTGTTTTAAATTTTGTGTTCTTATGTAAAATTAATGTTGCAACATATTTTTGCGTAGGATTTGATGTTTCGTAGTCGGGCCACTTTTTTCTTTTACCAGGAAGGGAAGATCCTGAAGCCTCTTTAGCTCAGTGGTAGAGCACTGGTCTCGTAAACCAGGGGTCGTGAGTTCAAACCTCACAGGAGGCAGTTTAACTTTTTTTTGCATTTTTCAGTTGTATACTTTCCACAACTTTTTATGTTATTTTTGCGAATTCAAAAATATGCAAATTATAATAATATTTTAAGAACTTAAAGTATTATGTATAAAAGAATAATACAACATCTAAATTACTGTTACTACAATACAGCATATACAAAAACAATATATAAATAATATACCACAAAACATTTAAATTTTTGAATAACAAATTAAATCTTTCTGTTTTGTATTTTTGCGCATGAAAAAAAGCTATAAGAGAATATTGTTTATTTTTTGCCCACAGTTATATGAACTGTGGCAAAACTATGGCGTCTAAGAACCAATCGTATTCATCGATACTTGGAGCTTTTTAGTTGTCTGCAGAAGGTTGGTAGATGTTCCGCAGACGTTTTGGCGCCGATTATACAACCGTCAAGTTGCGCCGACAACCTGCCGTTCTGGGTACACGCGTGACTGGTGCTGTTCACCGGCATTGTGAGGCGCATTTGCTTCCGCGATTTCGGGCGACGAACAAGCAATCGTAATCGGCAAGATGAGCGACGACTTCCCGTATCGCGCGGAATACGCGAAAAGCGATCGTTCCAGATGTCAAGCTTGCAAACAATCTATTAGCAAGCTCAGTCTGAGAATCTCTACTGTTGTGCAGGTATCGAACTTTAACGTGCGCGAAAACTTCGGGCATACAAATTGCGCGTCAGAATAAGTAATGGATGCTCTCAGCGCGTCTGTGACGCTTTGTCTTGTGTTGTCACTTGTCGCATTCTACCGCAATAAATTTGTCAGTATTCTTGCGGTTAGCGAGCAATACATTCCGCCGCACGTACACCATGCAAAAGCACGTGCGGATTATCGTTAGATTGTTAATTTTACGTAAAATTGTAACACGTAGTTGCATAAATTATGATATCAGTACTTTGTTTTTATATTATCTTCACTTTGTTATTTTTATTTGCTCTTCCTTTGTGGAAAATGTCATGTGCTAGTTTTAATTTCTATTGCATTAAAAGGAGACTGTAAAATAAAATATGTATACACGATAAACTAAGAATAATTAATAAAAATTATTGTACAACAAGTATTCTAATATATGTGTGTATTTTATATATTCAAAAACTAAACCTAATAAATGTAATAACTTTAGAGTCCAGTTCACGATGGAAAGATAGACAGATGGTATCATATGAAGTGCTTCTTCCTGAAACAGAGGCCAAAATCTACTGCAGATATTGCTGGCTTTGATGAGATTCGTAATGATGATCAACAAGAAGTTCAAAAGAAACTTGGTTGGCATATATTTTGAGAAATAATCTCAGTTTATTTTCTTTTATCATCAATATGTTTTTATATTTTTTATCTGCAGAAGAATCTCTCAAAACTTCTGCTCCAACATCTGGAAAAGGAAGAAAAAGAACCAAAGCTGCTGGTGCTGGGTCTGGAGATTTCAGGGTAGAATATGCCAAATCTAATAAGTCTACTTGCAGAGGATGTGATGAAAAGATAATAAAGGGTGAAACTAGAATATCAAAGAAAGATTATGAGAGTGAAGAAGCTAGAAGATTTGGTGGTCTGGATAGATGGCATCATGTAGAGTGTTTTGCAAAATTACGAGCTGATCTGGGGTATTATGGAAGAGGAGATGAGCTTCCAGGTGCCAAAGAACTTTCAAAAGAAGATCGGGAAAGTCTTAAAACAGCATTGCCCAAAATGACCGAAGGAGAAATACCACTTCCTCCAAAAAAGGTTAAAGATGAACCAGAAGACAAAGAGGAATTGAAATTGATGAAAAAACAGAATGAGGAGTTATATGCTATAAAAGATCAAATTTCCGGTCTTGGAAAAAACAAATTGATTGCAATATTGGAAAAAAATTGCCAGGAAGTTCCAACAGGAGAATCAAACGTAAATATTTTTATGTTATATCATTAGTACTTTTAACTAAATGTCTTATCTACTTAAATTATTTGTTATATAACATGTCTCGTGTCATATTTAATTAAATTTTTATTTTTTATATAGATCTTGAATTTGTTATCCGATATATTATATTTTGGAGCTCTAGAACCTTGTCCAAAATGTAAAGGGCAGCTTATATATAGTTCGGGCTTGGGCTACAAATGTACTGGTAGTATATCAGAGTGGACTAAATGCGAGTATGTTACCCAAGATCCAAAAAGGAAGAAATGTGAAATACCAAGCGATATGAAGAAAGAGTTTCCTATTAAGTAAATATCTTCATATAATATGAGTTAAGAAACGTAATGTAAATAGAAATTTGTATGAATGCTCGTGATTTACTTTTAGATCGTACAAGTCCAAGGTGAAAAAACGCGTGTTTAAAGTAACTGCGTCATCCTCATCAAGCTCTATAAAAAAAGAAGAGGATGAAGCAGATGGGCCAAAAGTACAAGCAAGACCACGTCCTTTGAAGAACATGCAGTTTGTTATTTTGGGAAAAACAGAAAAAAATAAGGAAGAATTAAAGAAGGAGATTTTATTGTTAGGCGGTGTTGTTACTACAAAAATTCATCAAGACTTGACTGCTGTAATTTCGAATCAGAATGAAGTGGACAAAATGAACAAAAGAATGGAAGAAGTTAAATCTCACGATATTCATGTAATAACGGAAGATTTTGTACAAGAAGCAAAAGAATTTACAGATGCTCCCATCATGCTCTTAAAGAAAAAAACTATCTCCAGCTGGGGTGGCGATATAAATGCCCGACTTTCTAATGTCGTTGCAAAATCAGGCGCTTCCAAGAGCAAAAGCAGATTTGAGAAATCGAGTTCTGGCAAGGTGAAGGTGCAAGTAAAAGGCGGCGGAGCTGTTGATCCTGATAGTGGCTTGGCAGACTGCACGCATATTTATCAAGACGGTAAAAATAATTACACCGCGACACTGGGTTTGACAGACATACAGTCAAAGAAGAATAGTTATTACAAGTTACAAATTCTGAAACACGATAAGCGCGATAAGTATTACTTGTTCCGAAGTTGGGGCCGAATTGGTACTACGATAGGTGGCAACAAGTTGGATACAATGCCGCTGCAAAATTGTATACAACAGTTTGAGGACTTGTATCTCGAGAAATCTGGTAATTCGTGGGCAGATAGAAAACACTTCGTTAAGGTGCCCGGCGCGATGTATCCGATCGATATAGATCATGGAGATGAAGAAGTTGTTTCTCTCGATTCTGATATCAAGAGTAATTTGCAAAAACCAATTCAGGATCTGATGCGTCTTATCTTTGATGTGAATGAGATGAAGAAAGTTATGTTGGAGTTCGAGTTAGACATGGATAAAATGCCGCTCGGGAAATTGTCCAAGAAGCAAATTGAGAAAGCTTATTCAGTCTTAACGGAATTGCAAGAGATAATGAAGAAGACCAATCCAGAACGCGTTACATTGATCGAAGCGTCCAATAAATTCTACACATTGATACCTCACAATTTTGGTGTTTCTGGACCAAAAATTCTCGACAACTTAGATGAGATTAAAAGCAAATGCGACATGCTGGATGCGTTGCTCGAGATGGAAATTGCATACAATCTTTTGCGTGACAAGACTGACGAGAAGGAGAATCCGCTCGACAGTCATTACAAGCAGCTAAAGACGGATATTGATTTATTAGACAAGACAAGCGAGGAGTACAAGATGATTGAAAAATACGTCAAGAATACTCACGCGTCTACTCACACGCAATACGAGCTCGAGATCGAGGAAGTGTTTGTCATCAAGAGACACGGCGAAGAGCAGAGATACAAACCCTTCAAGAAGCTGCCCAACAGAAAGTTGCTCTGGCACGGGTCCAGAACTACGAATTTCGCGGGAATATTGTCGCAAGGTTTGCGTATCGCGCCTCCAGAAGCGCCAGTTACGGGTTACATGTTTGGCAAGGGTATTTACTTCGCCGATATGGTGTCCAAGTCTGCAAATTACTGTTGTACGCACAGTGGTAATCCAACTGGTCTGTTGCTGCTTTGTGAGGTCGCCTTGGGTAATATGTACGAGAGATATCAGGCGGACTACATCGAGAAACTACCTAAAGGTAAACACTCGACAATTGGTCGCGGTCAGACTCAACCTGATCCTCAAAATGTCTACAAGACAGAAGACGGCGTTGAAGTGCCCTTGGGAACAGGTGTGCCTGGTAACCTTAATAAAAAAACATCGGCATTATTATACAACGAATACATTGTATACGATGTGGCTCAGGTAAAAGTGCGTTACTTGATAAGAATGAAATTCAAATACAAATATTAAAAATATGTAATACAAAAAACCGGTGGTGCTCAAGGTCGCATTTAAGTTATACTTCTCTTGTGGGTTCAATTGTTTGACATTTATTTTATTTGATACTCGCTCCAGTGTGAATTCGATTTGTGTTGTAATGCGTTAAATTTCCTGTTTTTATTTTATCATTCTGTGATTACTTACTAAATGTTACCTATATATTTTTCTATGTGTTAAATATAATGTTCTAAGTTGTATCTCGTTCATTATAAATTTGTTTGTTTACACGCCAAATGGTCTTTGCTACCTCGAATGTAATAAAATATATAACACTATTTGATATATAACACAATAAATTTTTCACAAAAATTGATTGTTTTTATATTTATTTAAAAAACACGTTACGACGCGTGCGAATAAAAAAAAAACATTGTTGACGACTTCCGCAGACTTATTGTAAACAGTCACACGTACGTACCTATATTATAATAGTAGATATTTAAATGACAAATTTTATGTTATGAGAAAAATAACGAGGATAACGGTGATTCATGTAACTTTTTTGATGTTATACATAAAATCATTAATTTTTATTTTTACAATACTAATTAAATTATAATTATCTTCTTACGAGTATATCTTAATTATAATTATCGTCTTACGAGTATATCTGTACTTGCCGCGTTATTCATTATCGACGCAGTGTTTATGGACAAGCTATTGCTACATTTAAGGCCATCACATACAAAATGACAGCTACATATGCATAGCATAAGACCATTTCAACGAATGAGCATCTAGCAAAAAGTCGCCATAGTGATTACATAACACCATGCTAGATGCTTATTGGTCTATGCATATGCAGCTGTCATTTTGTATGAGATGGCCCTTAATCGAAAAGATTTTCATTGGCGCTAGGCGTTACTGATGAATGGAGGAAAAGTCGCTCCTTTATGCTCCCAGACCCCTCTTTTAGAAAATAACCTGTAATTCACACGATAACCAATCAGCTACTCGCTTTTTCAGGAACAATAAATATGTGACCGATGATAGTAGAACAGGATTGGCTGACTGCTTCTGTCGTGTTGCACGTGTACCGCAACTCGTGTGTTGTGTGCAGAAATTTTTGACAATTCATCATTGTCAGTCACTATCGATGGTGACAGAGCGGATTGGCGATTAATTGTCGATCTCTCTAATCGCAATTATTCAAAACGCACGAAAAACGCATAGTTCGCGCGAAACACATCTTGTTGCTAGAAATTTCAGTCGCAATTTACAAAGAAAAAATGTCGCAAGAAGAGTCGGTGTATGATATGGCATATCGCGGCAAAACCGCAGCCGTAAAGATTTTGTTGAACGAAAACGAGAAACTGAAGACGCAAACAGACAGCGTTTGTATTTTGTGAAACTAATTTTCCATCGTTTGTATCGCACATATTTGCACGAAATTGTGATGTGTTTCTTCTTCCTCGTAGAATGACAGAATGTTAATACACTGGGCAGCTCTGGGAGGTCACGACGATCTGGTCAAACATTTGTTGTCCCTCCACATACCGGTGGATCCTAGAGACGATGTAAGACAATAGCTTATTTTTATATGCGCTATTCTCTCTCTATCTAATAAACAAACTTCCAACAACTTCGAAACAATCCATTGAAATTCTCGGAAAAAACAATTGAGAAACAGCTGATCGACTCGTTCGCGCGCTGCAACGAGAATTTTATGTTGAATGTTACAAATCGGTTTTACGCAGGTACAGAATTGAGTTTACTTATCAAACATTCTAGGAAATATCGTGTACTTTTAAATGTATTTCGCATTAATCGTTGAACTCTGTCGTTCTAAAAAAAATTCTATATTCATATAATAAACTATATATTTTCGCAATACGCAAGTAAATAACATATAAGAATATTTGTACATCTGTACAAAAATGTATGTCTTGTGTAAAAATATTTCAAAATATAAATCGCCGAATTGGAAAGGCGCCTGCGTGGAAGAATTGCGGGAGGTCCGGGTTTGACTCCTGGCCAAAGTGTTTTTCGCAATTTTAATTTCCACGGAAGAATAAATTAGATTTTTTTTATTTTTTTTATTTCCATGGAAGAATAAATTGGATATTTCATTTGTGTGATGCAAAGCATCTTGGGATGAA
Source organism: Pseudomyrmex cubaensis (assembly GCA_014825685.1). Classification (NCBI taxonomy): domain Eukaryota; kingdom Metazoa; phylum Arthropoda; class Insecta; order Hymenoptera; family Formicidae; genus Pseudomyrmex; species Pseudomyrmex cubaensis. The sequence goes on along the minus strand of QVOA01009324.1, from coordinate 12,715 downwards.
TTTTTAAATTGAATTTAATTCAAATTATGTATTAATTTACATGTTTCAAGTAAAATAATATCTATATTTCGCAAACATAGGCTCGCACGACCGAATTAATTTTTATTTCAAAATATATTATTTATTATCAGTGGCAATTAGCGAAAAAAGTAAATTTCAATCAATCAAGCAGTCCATATCCATAAGATTTGTATCTTTAAATTTGCAAATTTAACTTGTTTAAATATAAGGTCAATTGCAAGCATAAATAAGATGTGAAATATATTTACGTAACAATAAAGATATATTACATCAGTTAAAGCGAGATGTTTCGGACTTTTAGTTGAGTCTTCATCGGTCGCAAATTATGTTAATTATAATAATTGAGAGGCCGCCACAATAAAAAGAAGAAAAACGCGCGATACATAAATTATACATATTCTACACTTAAACGTAGACGAATGATACGTAAAACATGTCAATTCAAGCATTTCAACTCTCAAGCCAGTTCTATTTTGCATCAGATTAATAAGAGTTCTGTTCACTTTCAAAAGTTCTCTCACTTCTTTTCGTCTCTGTCAGATCTAAGTCCAACTTGATTTTATTCCAAATATAATTTCACGCAATTGAATTATCTTTAACTATAAGAAAACAAGATACACAATATATTCCACATCTTACGCTCGCAATTGATCACACACTCTTGTATTTATTTTGTGAATCTACAAAACTAGTGTCTCACTTTTTTTGTTTTTAGTAATAACGCAATCTCAAACAAGATGTCACATTGTAGCTTCATGAAGCTGCTGTTTCAGCAAAACTCTTTCTTGCTACGTCGTCCCAAAAACTATCTAGAAACATCCTATCTAAAGAAAGATGGATTCTTAATAATACGTACACGTTTCATTATACATATAATAATTATATTATTTTTCCATAGATCAATTTTTTTTTTATAAGAAAAAACTTATACGAAAATAAGTATAAAGCGAAAATGCATCCAAAATGCATCGCATATTGCGTTACATTTCTTTTTCTTGCATATAATCCTGTTTTTCTCACGCGTAACGCACGTCACATAATCACCGAGACTTTTCATTACGTTCGTCGCGCCGGCTCGTAATTTCCTCGTTCATCAAAAATGTTTTTCAATGATCTGTTTTTTGCGCCGTCCGAATCACGCAGACAGACATGACTCCGCTGATTTTGGCGGCGTCCGCTGGCCGCGAGAAGGTTGTTAACACGTTGCTGACCGAAGGAGCAAACGTGAACGCAACGACGGACAACGGTCACTCGGCGTTGCAGTACGCAGCATCGAAGAACTGGGTCTCCATCTGCGAGTCGTTGCTTGACAAAGATGCCGATGTGAATATCGCGGACAAGCGAGGTGCCACGCCGCTGCACAGATCCGCATCGAAAGGCAATATCGCTATCGTGAAGCTTCTCCTTGAATATGGGAAGAAGTTGAACATAGGTAACGTTTCTAGATAGAAGAGTTCCCATGTATTATTGAAATGCAGCATTGCTCTCTCTCTCTCTTTCTCTTTCTCTCTTGTATATGTTGCGCAGCATATAATAATATATAAAATATCAAATATATAATCTATGTATATTTATATAAATATTTTCGATTATATAACCTAGAGAAGTACAAAGATTCGCTTGCTCTCCTTAGACGTACGTGCGCAATTTTCATGCATCCGTTTCGTGCAGTTTTGTTTCTTTTTTTTTTTTTTTTCAGATAAAAGGGACGCGTACGGTAACACGCCGTTGCATCTCGCTTGTGAGGAGAACCGCGAGGAAGAGGCGAAGCTGCTGGTGGAGCACGGAGCGGACATGACGATCACCAACAAAGAGAAAAAGACCCCACTGGATCTCGCAAGTCCTGGATTGGTCCGACAGCTCGAGAAAATCAAGCGAGAGCCGGAATCAAAATAAAACGCGCGCGCGCGTCTCTCGTTTTGTTTTTACTTCTTAAGTTTCCTTAAATAAGTTTCCAATAAATTTATCATGATTAAGTTTCCTTTTCCAGAATTTTATTTTTATCCTACTTTCTCTCCCTCTCACTCTCTTCTGTCTATCACACTCTTTCTTTATATATATAATCAAATCTTTATATATATAATATGTAAAATGTGATTAACGGTCGCGTTCGTTCTATATAAAATGTGTATCAAAAGTCCTTTATTTAATTATTCACGGTTTTGTTTTGCTATTTCGCGCCCTGTGCCTCTCTTGCTCTTGAATCGTCGGCGCTGTATCAACGTGAACTGAACTTTCTCTCTATCTCTCTCTTTCTCTCTCTGGGAACGATTATTTATCTCATCGCGACAATTCTAAGGCCGGAAGCGCCACGGGATATTGTCGGAACAAACTTTTGATTTTGAAACTAAGTCTCGTACTTGTTGACGCGAGACGGTTAGTTTAGTCCGCGTTACGCGCCGAATCGAACAAAATAAAAGGCCAACACCTTCTCGACACACGTATGTACAGAATTCACAGAGGTTCGAGAGCACATTGAACCGACTCCGTTACTCAATTGGCATTCTCTTCGCCGTCGATGCTTTCGTCCTGCGTCGTCGAGTCGTCGCCCGAGCCACCGGTCTGTACAGAACCGCGTTTCAGCCTCGTGGAGCTCAGACTTATCGGAGGACCACCGCGCCTTTAAACAGATCAAACATTGCGCAAATTAGGCGATACGTTTGTTGTCGGATTTCGTGTGTGTAATCGTTGGAAAACCACACACGATCGATCATTTCTTAAAAAAAGAAAAAAAAACTAAATAATGTGTATTTGTTCGAATTGAAGGCTAATATTTCCTAGAAAGCACATTGTCGAATTATTGACCAATGGTATGTACTGCGAACAAACGTTTAAAATAAAGAAAAACACATTCGCAAACAACTGCATTCAAAGGGATGCCAGAGGTGAAGTACATATGTCGGTATCACACAAGGTAGTAGTCCAAGTTGATTATTACTTTCGGGGTTAGCGGTTTCAAATTAACCAAAAGAGCTCGTTTAACTCACTGTAGCACACTGGGGACAGTAATGGGATTGTTTCCTAGCAAAAAACTCTCTCAGGTAGGATACCAATCGTTTTTTCTCTCTTGACACCTACACATGTCAGAAGTTGATCACTTCCTTCAAAGATAAAACACTACTTTAATACTGCCTCATTACGTTCGCCTAAGGTTACAGATACGTACGGCCTAAAAAGTGTAACATAAAAGAACATACATGTAATACATGTGAATAAATCGAGACCAGTAGTATCCTTTCGCTATTTCCAAATTATTCTTCAAACATTAAACTCTTTTATACCCGAAATTCTTCGCATTTTTTCTTTTTTTTTCTCTGTCATGTTTGAAAAGTAGAGATAAGAAACAAATTACCTTAATTTGTTCTTTAGATGTGTTAGTTCCCGCGTGAGCTCTTCGTGAGATTCAATCATGTCGTCCATTTCTCTCTGCGCTTTCCGCTTCATGGTCTTGTGCCTACTGATCTCTTCTTCTGCCTCGTCCAACTGTCTCTTCAACGCCTTCATCCTGGCATTGACTTTCTCTGCTTGTTCTTTATATTGATCGGAGTTTCGTCTCTCGTCATCCAACTGTAGACCCAATTCCTTCAATTTCTTTTCCAGTTTACGATTGATCTTTTGTTGAGCGAATCTTTCCTTAGCTTCGGTCTCAAGTTGCTCGTCGAGATTATTGATCTTAGACTCCAACTGTTGTATCGTGGCCTTAGTTTTGGCGCGTTGCGCAGTTTCTAGCTCGGTCAACTTGGCTTTGAGCTCTTTGTTTTGTCTTTCCAATAACATCTTGTGTGATTCCAATTTTTGCGTGGTGGATCGCTCGGTCGCCAAATCTGCTGTCAATTGCTCGATCATGATCTGACTCTTCCTGGCACGATCCATCACGATTTCGGCATTCGATTGCTCTTCTTCTAATTCCTCCTCCAGAGTAGCGATTCTCGCCTCGAGCCTGCGTTTCTCATCTAACATTAAGGTACCTTTGTTAGCGTTGTTGTTGACTTCTTCTTGCAGCTCATCCCTTTCATTTTCGGCGATTCTTCTGGCACGTTCACTGCTGGCAAGATCTTCTGTCAACTGTAACAAGTCGGCCTCTAAGCTCTTAACTTTCCTCTCGGTTTCTTTAGAAGCAGCTGCAAGCTCGTCTCTGGCGGCCCTAGCTTCCTCCGTTTCTCTGGTGCAATCCTTAATCTGTGCTTGAAGTTTTTTCAGTTGTTTAAGCGCGTCTTCTTTTACTTTATTATGCATTTCCAACTGCTGCTCTATATCCTTATAATCTGCTTCCATCTTCTTACGCGCCGCGATAGCAGCAGCGCGTTGTTTCCTCTCGTCCTCGAGTTCCGCTTCGAGATCACGAAGCTGCTTCACCAATCCTCGACGTTTTTCTTCCGCTTGCTCTTCCTTCGTTTGAAGGTCACGTTCGAACTGTGCGCGCAATGCTTGCATGTTTACTTCCAACCGCAGTTTGGCATCTTCCGTGAACTGCAGCTCGTCCTCCAATTCTTCCACTTGCGATTTTTGTTCGTCCAGTTGTTGTTCCAGCGCACGTTTCGCTTTTTCCAACTCGTGGACATTTTTGTCAGCGGTACCTTGATTGTTAACCAACTCGTCCAGTTCTGATTGTAAGCCTCGACGGCTTCGTTCTAGTTCTTCAACTTTCTCATTAAGTTCGTCCAATTCGCGAGTCAACGACAATACTCTTGTCTCCTTCTCACGTGCTTCTCTCTCCGCAGCATCTCGTTGCTCCGCGTATTGCTCAGATACGGCCTTTTCTTCGGCCAGCATCTTGTCGAAGTTCTTCTGCTTCTTCTCTAATTCGAGAACCTTCGCTCGCTGAGCTTCCAGTTCAATTGTGCTATCCTCCAATTCCGCCTGAATTTTCTTCTTCGATTTATCTAGTTTGTCGTTGGCTGCCTGTAATTCCTCAACTTGCCGCTGAAGAGCCTCGATATCTTTCATGCAACGCTTTCTAGCCTCTTCCAAAGCGGCAGTCGTTTCTGCTTCTTCTTCGGCACGTTTCTTGGCGTCGATTAATTGTATGTTCAAACTCATCACATGCTTATCCAAGGCACGCCTTGCTTCCTCCTCCTCTTCGAGTTGGTCATGCAGACTGTCCTTTTCACTCTCCAATGCACGCAGCTTCGAACTGAGAGCCAGTTTCTGTCGGGTTTCCTCTTCCAATTGCTGTTGAAGCTCAGTGAATTGAGACTCGCAAGTAGCCGATGCTTTCAAGGCCGCAGATGCTTTCAGTTCAGCATGTTCTAATTGCTGCATTACGTTCTCCGCCTCTTGTTGCAATTTCGTCACCTTCTCAACCAGTTCTTGTTTATTTCTTTCTACTTCTGCTAGTTTTGCGTTAATTTCTGCCAGCTGTTGCTCTGCCTGTTTACGACGACGGTCGGATTCTTGTCTGCTCGCACTGACTGATCTTAATTCGGTAGCTAAATCAGCATTTTCGGCTTCTAAAGATCCTTTCGCCTTCTCCAAAGCTGCTTTCGTTTTTTTCAAGGCGTCCATCTGTTCGTTCAGAGCAGTCAATTCTTGTGTATGTTTGTGACGCATATCGGCGAGCGTGGCTTCGTGTTGTGACGTTTCTTCTTCAAGATTCTTTTTCAACGTTGCAAGTTCTTGTTCTCGCTTGCTTCTCAACTCCTGTTGAGCAGCAGTAGTATCCAAAGAATCCAACAATTCGTTCTTCAGCGCCTCGAGTTCCTCGTTCAGATCGCGCTTCTGTTTCTCTGCTTTTCCTCTGGCTGCCTTTTCGGCCTCCAAATCTTCCTGAAGTTCAGCCAATTGCGATTCTAATTCTCTGAGCGCCTTCTGAGCTTGAACCTTTGCAGCACCTTCCTCATCCATCTTTGTCATGATTTGATTGAGTTCTTCCTCACGTTTGCCAAGTTGGAGTTGCAGTTCCTCGACTTGCGTTTTCCTCTCGGCCAATTGCTCCTTCAGATCCGAAACTTCGGTCTCAACCTTTCTCTTGGATCTATCTACTTCTTGCCGTTGCTGATGATCTTTGAGAAGCCTTTCTTCAAGTTCGGCTATTGTAGCTTCGTGCTTGGCTTTCAATTTTGACAAGTGTTTTGCTTTCTCTTCTTCTTCCGCCAAAGTTTGTGAAAGATCGTTGGCGCGCTCTTCAAGAATTTTCTTCTCTTTCAGTAATTTTTGATTTGTATCTTCCGAGAGAGCGAGATCTTCCTCCAATTTCTTGATTTTTGCATCGCATTGGACCTTATCTAATTGAAGTTTCTGTCTGGCAGCTTCTTCTTCTTCTAATTGCTCTTCCAAATCACTAATATTCAATTGTAACTTCTTCTTTTCTTGAGTCAATGCAGCGCTTCTCTCTTCTTCTTCTTCGAGACGCGCTTCCATATCGTGCAAAACTTCTTCCTGTTCTTGCTTTCTCGCGGCCAGCCTAGCTCGACTCTCCTCGGCTTCTGCACAGAGCTCGACTTCCGCTTGCAGTTGCTCGGCCAACATGGTTTTCTCTTCCATCGACTGCTGATATTTGCGTTCGTATTCCTGAGCTAAACGCAGCTGTAGATCTAACTTGTCACGAAGCTGCTTTAATTCATCTTCCTTCTGCGTGAGCTTTTCCTCTTGCTTGGTGACCTCCAGCAAAGGTTTTACTTTCGTATACAGTCGCCACCATTGCCAGTTGCGCAGCTTCAGGTAAGCCGCGCAGTTTCTCTGAATAATACGAATTGCGTTAAGTTGTTGCAGACGTTTCTGATAATTACGTCTAGCCAAAAATCCACGACAAAAAGCCTGGAAATTGACTATTATATCCGTAATTTTGTAATCTCTCTCTTCCTCAAGATGTGCCAACACTCCAGCACGGAAAAAGATCTTGGATTGTCCAACGCGATAAAGATTTGGATCCAACTCCAATGCTTGAATCTATAATAAAAGTTTATTAACATTAAATTTTTTTTATATAAAATTAAATTATATAATATAAAATAAAATACATAAAATTGCATAAAATACAAAAAGATACGTGCCATCTTTTCACAAGCCTTCTTTCCATCCATAAATCCCTTGGGAATGGCATTTGGAGTAAGAAGCTCATAACGCTGCCTAAATTCTTGGAACGGTATCCTGTTCGGAAAGCCTTGCCGGCAGATGCGAATACCTTCCAACACTCCGTTACACCGCAACTGATCCAATACAAGCGGAGCGTCAATTTTACCGGCTCTTTTTTCATGATTTGGAATTATACATCTGACGAAGTTTGGATTCGTGTTACGCAGCGTCTCCATCAACTTAGCCAGCTGTTCCTTGTACAGTTGCGAAACCGTTCTGAACATGCCTTTTCTCGTTCTCGCACCAAACTGAGTGTCCGTAAGCGCTTGCTGTGCCATGCCAACGATCTCGGCGTCCTTCCAGATGTGGCACACAAACGGATCTTGCGAGGCTTGTAGCAGACTGACAACATTCTCGTTCAATGGATCCATATTCTTCATCAACCACTTTGCAGCGGAATAATCCACCTTTCCGGCATAGTGAATGATTGCGAAGTCGGCCACACCGCGGAAGTCGGTCTTCATAAACTTAGGATGAACGCTGTGAGCGCCCACTAGCTTTTCAACAAACGTTTTGTCCGTTGCTTTGGGGAACCAACATTCCTCATCCAGAAGTGCCATAATACCCATTGGTTTATCAATCAGATCGATTGTCGGTTGTAAATCCAAGCCGAAATCAATAAACTTCCACTCGATACCCTCACGCTGATATTCTTCCTGTTCCAAAATGAACATCGTGTGATTGAACAATTGTTGCAGCTTCTCGTTTGTGTAATTAATACACAGTTGCTCGAAGGAGTTTAATTCGAATATCTCAAAACCAGCCATATCGAGTATACCAATAAAACTGGCACCCTGTCTCTTTGTTCTGTCCAGAGATCTGTTGATTCTGTTCACCAACCAACGGAACATTCTCTCGTAGCAGGCCTTCGAAATCGCCTCCACGGCGAATTCCACTTGCTCCTTTGTTTGCGCTTTTGTCACGAAATCGCGACCGACTTTAATGCGCGGTTTTAAGAAAGCCTTTGTCATTTCTGTTACGCTCAGACCTAACAGATGAGAGATCTTCTGCGCCACTGTGTTGTCAGGTAACGTCGCTTGATCAGAATTCCGCTCCTGACGGAACTGCATCGATCCGAACAACATCACGGCGGAAACGATACGGAAAATGGAAGAGAAATCCTCGTTGGTCATGCCCATGATGTGCATCGATTTTACTGTGGAGAAAAACTCGGCGGTATCGTCAACACCTGGGACAGGCAGAGCTCCGTTTGACAGGAAGGGATAGTGCTTCGGATCTTCCAATATAAATTCCTCTGAAAAATGTCGAAGTGAGACAAAATTAGAAATAATAAACACACAATTAGTGACCTGTTTGAGGAATCAATGTGTCACAACTTACTCTTTTGTTCCGGCGAGGCACCCGCTAACAGTTGATAGAATATGTGGAAAGTTCGTTCATCTTTCGCTTGCCGTATGGCTCTGGATTTTTCTAACAGATATGTCTCGATATTTGCGCCAGCTATGTAACCAGATGCGTCGAAATTTATTCTTATAAATTTACCCTGTAACATGTACAAAGTGTCACAATTGCGTTCAAGTTAAAAGTGTTTTTTGTTAAAACTAAAAGTTACAATGTGTAAAAATTGCGTTAAAGTCAAAAGTTTTTGTTAAAAAACTAAAACAATTACAACTGCTAAGAAACTTATACAACTTACGAAGCGAGACGAATTATCGTTCTTCACTGTTTTCGCATTGCCAAAAGCTTCTAAAATTGGATTTGCCTGAAGAAGCTGTTGCTCGAGCTCACCCTGTGACGAAAACAATTTCAACGATTTTAATAATACATATTTGTCAAGCAAATGATCTCTCAACATTTAAGAATGGCGCTAAGGAAAATAAATAGCTTGAATCGCACAAATGCATTAAAACATAATAACATTGATGGTAACAACACGTTGCTTTCTCTTATGCAAAGCATATGACATCGATAAAAAAAAAACCATATTATAAATTTTATAAATTTTTAGGAATCTGTCCCGCATTATCATTTTACAAAATTATATACACACACACAAGAATGTTAAATATAAGAAATAAAATATAATAATTATTCTAAATATTGCCAAGATGATCGATAACATTATTATTTTAACATTGAGTATGTACAATAGCGCTAAATATGTAAAATAGCTGATAAAAAATATAGTAAGGGGTACATATGTATAAATAGTAGATATAATAATCGCCATAATTTAAAAATAAATGTCGAAGACATAAAAGCGTAAAGACAAAATCGAAGCTTAATCGTTGGTTCTGAAACGTAGATCATTTGAATATGAAAACGTAAATTAATTCGTTCCACTTATCCGAGAGGAACTTAATTAGCTTGAAAACTTTCGTCTCAATGTCTAGTGTGACAAAATAATACCGTCAGTCTTGTTAGAAAACAAAGTGGTTCTATAGAGAACAAAAGAAATGTCTCTGCGTGTATATATGTATTGTAGAATTATCAATCTCTCTACTTTTTCAAATGTAATATCAGCATGTTATATTTCGAACTATGAAAGACTTTTTTATTCGAAGCTACTTACAAACGCAATTCTTTGTTTGTAAGTTTCTGTGACGAAACTTTTCACGCATCCTTGCGGCTGAGAGCGTCATATAATAAACATATTACAATTACAAAAGCATGTATTACGCGTATAAAAAAGCACCGACGACCAACTTCTAACTTTTGCGCCTTGTGTTAAAACTACAACTTGTATTAAAAAGATTAAAACAAAACACAAAAAAAAAAAAACAAACAAACATAAACGACAACGAATCGACGACAAAGCAAGCTGTAGATTTGAAAAACATTTATCACGACACCACACCAGTGTTAATATTGTTTCCTCCCACTTTCTTTCTCCCTTTCTCACGTTAATTACCGCAAACTTTTCCGTGACAGTTCCAGGTCCCTGAATCCGCAAGCAGCAAAAAAAGAAAGCAAATCTTTGTTAACAACAACGAGCTCGTGACGATTAGTTTCTTAGGTGAGAGAGATGGTACTATTATAATATATATGTGAAACAATTAATTATATATATCTATGGCGCGAGAATCGTGCACAGGTACCGAGAGGATGTTATCTTACTGTCACGTTAAAATTCATTGATTAATGATTTCTTGTACTTCAATCTACTGCTGTTCTCCGTCTTGAAAAATTACTTTAAAGACATATATGTTTCCACCACCTGATCAACATGATTAATATGTGTTACAGCGCGCATAATTGAGATAGCGTTATATTACTCTAATATACAAAACATAAGTACAAAATCATTCTTAATCGGCAATGATTTTTTTGTTATATATCTATCTATTTTATGTTTATATTATTTTTTGTCTATATATTTTTGTCTATGTATAGTTTTTTTTATCTATACATTTAATTCACACATCTATTTACTTATCTACACATTTTTTATCACATATTACGTTCCGGATATTCCGGTATTCTCAAACGTGTGTTTAACACAAACGTACTATTGTGGCAAATATGTCTTGTGTTTTTTTTTCTCTCTCTCTCGGTACGTGCGTCGTTGAATGGATGAATGAAAAATCAAAGAACGTCTGTTAGTAAAGGATGGACAAGCGGGAAAAATAATACGAAGCACCGCGCCGCAGGCGTCGCCTGTGCCGGGGCCTCTGTTTCTTTCGTTGACTTACTATGATTAATGCCGGGCTCGGAGTCTAGATGGGCGGCCGCCAAAAGTCAGCACCGAAAATAAAAGAATTTTCACCATTAGATCTCTCAGAATCGACCATAGCATGGCTTTCGAGTCGCGCGTTCGTCCTTGGCCTGTGCGATTCCTTTACGTTCGTGTGACCGAATGGGAAATACACGAAGAACCGACCGGTCCCGATGGTCGACCGAAGTAACGCTCACGAGTTACTCGAATTTTATATACGCGCAGTTGGAACGCAAATAATTATTTATTATTACTAATAATTGTTATTTTCTCGGGCTTGTTTTTTTTTCCAGTAAAGATGGATCCCGTAAATAACCAGATTTGCGTAAGTCATTGTATTAGAATTCTTAATGTAAAATTTTATTTCGTGTTTCCGACAAATTCGAAAGTAGTTTAAATACAGAAAATACCAGAGATTTTATAATAAATAATTATGTTTCTCCTTAATTAATTTTGAGCGAACTGTAATCCTTTAATCTGGACAACTTTTGTTCGTCTAGTGAGATCGAATACGAAAGCCGAATAAAGAGTTGCAAATACAGACGACAGATTACTGCGGTAAGAGTTTTCGTTTAGAAAGTAATTATAAACCACACAATTATCCGAGAAACCGGAGACATGAAAAGATACTTCGGGACAATTGCGGGACAATCTGTATGTACTCTGTGTTGCTCGAAAAGTAATAAGAAGAGTAATGCTCCGAATCAAAAACGAACAGTGTATTGGAAACGACCGTGCTGGCGACTCGGCGAAACAAGCGAGCTTATTTGCTCTTGTGCATGCGAAACGATCAGGAATGTGCTGGCTGTGAACAAAAGTAAGACGATAATGCAGCCGATGCAATAGCATGCAGTCGTACCGTAGGCGAGTGTTCTCGTTTTACAGACTTTTTTTTTGCACATACTCTTTTTACATGTATAAATGCCGTGCGATCGGTGAGATCAAGAAGGAGCATTAAGAAGAAATCTGATACGCTGAAAAAGATCAAAATCCTCGCGTACACAACCGAATTCTCAACGAAACGAGCAATTTAACAGATCCAAGTGCAATTTTCAAAAGACACGTCCAACGTAATTGTAATTAAAATAGCACAGTTGTTACATTTAGTTGTAAACAAGATTAAACTGTCTTAGATAGAAAAAAAAAAAAAAATTAATTAACTTCTCAGAAACGTGAGATAGAATAAAATGTCAAAACCAGCATTTTTCATGCAGTTTCCTCAACTTGTTGGAAATCCGTGTGTGCGCAACATTCGATGTTAAATTGAGTTTCCTGTAGAAAGTGAAAGCAATTACAAATTCATTAAACGTGTCTTTTATCACCATTCTACTAACCAACTTCCATGTTATTTACTACAACTTTTCTCTTTCGATTTACTGTACAAAATATTAGATTACACCGCGGCCATCAATAAATATATACTTTATACATCTACATGCTATATATACACATATACTGACTGATCTAATAAATCTCGCTAATAAAAAAAAATCAGATACGTAACGTCAGAATAATTTCGATTAATCGCGCCGATTACAACTTCTATTCAATCTGCAGAGATTTAGTTTCCACCAATTGCGTAACTACAATGAAGCGCAACAATCAGCAAACACTGCTCTGTGAGAAATTAATTTGTTCTTCGAAAATATTCGGAGAGAAAGAAATGTTGTGTCAGAATACAGCAAAAAAAAATATTTCAGACACGTGTCTTCTCGTCACAAATATTGAAATCTACATTACGAATAAATGACTGAGAAAAAAAAAATAAAAGATAAGAAATTTTAAGAAGAAATGAGATTCGTCAAATTGTCACTCACTAAATAAAAAAAAAAAAAGTGTTTCCAAGTGTTTCCACATGTGTAGCTGGAATAAAACGCGGTGGTTTAACTACAATGAAGCGCAACAATCAGCAAACACTGCTCTGTGAGAAATTAATTTGTTCTT